>JAUTXW010000538.1:0-227439 GCA_030620095.1 Kuschelorhynchus macadamiae | reverse complement strand
GTTACTAAAAACTTCCTGGAGAATCCAAAAATAGAAAAAAAATTGGGGGTTTCCATTTAAAAATGTCAAGTGTAATGCGATATCTTATTTTTGGAACACCCTGTATTATACAATCATACATGAAAAGACGTCCCCCTAAAAATCAAAATTGACGTGTCCAAGCGTTTTTCCCAAAATATACCAGGAAAGTCATAAATAAGGGTGGGACCTTTTCGTTGGGCCACCCTGTATAAAATAATATTAAGTGGCTATCTTAATAATATTGCGTAATATAATAAAAAAACTATTTTCTTTCTCCCTGTATATTTGTAAATAGCCCATCGAGATTTAATAGCTCGATAAAAGAATCACACATGTTGGTATTCACTGTGTTTTCTGATTTGATTCACAATGTTGGTGATCTTTGGAACCGCACGATAAGACCGCATACGACTATAGTAGAAATTTTTCGGATATTCAGAGACGTCATTTTTTGCATCTTTGTGACAGTGAATTTACTAAAAAAAATCACGTCTTTTCTTATTTCAACTAAAACTTGTCACGTTGACAAATCCTTAAGTGTGACAATTCAAAACTTAAAATAATTTATCTATGCGAAATAGACGATTAGTGAGCAAAGTCAGCTTATTATTCTTAACATATTAGCTTTTTTTGAGCTAGAAGAACGAGTAGCTGCAGGAATTTCCTTGGACCTCCAGAATGTGATGGAAAGAACAGCTTTCGCAACGAAAGTAAGTTCAAGATCGATATTTAATTTAAGAAAAAATGGTATAAAATCGGACAAAAAATTCAAAGAGTTATCATCAACAAGAAATAAAGAGCATATCATAACCTACGACTTAAAAAGTAAGATCCGGAATACCATTTATCGCATGTATGCCCAAAAAGAACATATTACCTTAAAGTCTCTCCATCAGAAACTAAATTATAATATGTCCAATCATTTCAACTATTCTATTAAATTGTATTTACGCCCTCTAGACCATGAACTAGTGCTGCATACATAGTGCTAGACAGTGTCGAAAATCGCAACTCAATATCAGTAATTCTTATTGAAAATTTCGAAGTGGATTTTTTTTAACTATATGAGATAAAAAAAACTTTGACTACAAAAGTAGTATGATTTTTTTTGTATTATCTTTAAAAAAATAAATATCAATAAAAGGTAAATTCATAAACAAAACTTAATCTAACATAATTTATTACTAGTATTATAAATGTACCACGTGTAATATCAATCTTTAAAGACAGTTGAGAAAATCGATAAAAACTTTGCTATAAAACTAGAGAGAGGGCTCATTCAAACATAAATAAATGTGGGGTCATGGCTTTCAGAAATAATTCACTGGGAACAGCAAAAATATTTCCTAGACCAAAATAGCAAAATTTTACTTATTTTATTATACTAATTAACAATTTGTGTTCCGGAAGTCTCATTTGGCTTCGGTTTTATAGATTCATGTTTATTATGATAACTTACCTACCTGCCCTTAATATATGGGAAAGTGCTACCATTAAATGAGAAATACCTGGATTTATTATGATATGTGTAGTTTATAAGGGGTTTAAATACATATAACATAAATCCTAAATTGTTAGTTAGTTGTATTTCAACCACCAGGTGATTGAGAGCTGTTTGTGTTTAAGAAATGAGATAGTTTTGAGCAACATTTTGCGAATTTGTGTAAATAAGCAGGATCATTTTTTATGTGGTAATGTGACTTTTGTGAAACAAAAACGTATTCTTAGCCCTTTAATAAAAAAGATTACCACTTGTATTTTGGCTGCAAAGTTGGAGACCAGGATAAAAAATGTGTTTTCAATAATCGCGGCTGGCTAAGTGGGAAAAAGAGTAAGATGCCCTTCGGTGTTCCTATGATCTGGTGAGAACCGAAAAACCACGTTACTGACTGCTTCTTTTGCTTAACACCTTCTATAAAAAAAAACTTTTCGGAGGAAAAAAGGTCTGCGATATAGTATCCAAGTTTACTATCCGCCATACGCCCGGTGCCTCATAGTGACGAATTGCCTTTACCTAATCCACCTGAAGAATATACCCTTCATTCTGATGATGGTCAAATGGTTGGAAACGGTAGTGTTCGCCGGAAAATGTCGCCGGCTCATCAACCTCGCAAAACTCCGATTTTGTCTGTGAACTTCCCAGTAAAAATCCTCACAAACAGGGGCGTGCGGTGAAACTTTAAGAAAGGCAAGCAATTTTTAGAAACTTACCTATTTGTAATGTAGTTCGATTCTTCGATCATTTTTTGCAAATTCGTCAATGACGTCATCATAAAAACGTCGATGCTCCGACATATTTTGGAGAAGTTTATTTTCAATGGACAACAGCGATGTATGCGAAAGTCTCTCCTGCCCCGTTGAATTTCTCACGAAATTTTGTATACGTTTAAGTGTCGAAAAATTGCGTTCTACTGATGAACTTGTGGCAGGTATTGTCAATACCAATGCACAAATTTCGACACTTCGGTGCAGGTATCTTCCAGCTCCTTGTCTTTTAAAAACTGCATTAGTTCCTTAGCGTTATTTTTTGCGCTAATGTCATCAGTTTCGTAAATCACTTTTAGTTCAGATCGCAGTAACACTCGGTCGAAGAACTGGCCATAATGAAGAAGAAGAGATTTAAACTCATCTTCTGGAAAAGTTTTTCCTTTAAATGCATCAAAATTGCAGATCTCGAGGAATTTAAAATTTAAACCGTTAAATCTATAGTTTATTTGTTGCTGAATTTGATCGATTATTTCGTAAAATAGGCGTCTGTATGATGTTTGAACATCTCCTTGTCTGTTCGAAGACGCTTGGCTTGTGGCTCTACATTTAACGTCATCGTTTTCTCCCAAAATAGGTCAAAGTCATCTCTTTTTTGGCTTAGCATGGACTTAAAATCATCCACTTTTTGTAGGCAAAAAGCAATATCATTTGTTTTAGTTTGTAATATATTAAAAACATTGTCCGTGAATGGAAATGTTTCTGAAAATATGTTCAACAAATAATTAAAATTAAAATCTCGTTTCAAACAGTCCAAAAACCCTCTCGAACTATATATTGCTTCTGAGTCCCACGTTTCATTATTTTCTATTGTATTCTCAGATAGTTCAATCAGTGATTCACGATTTTCAGATACTGTTAACACAAGTCTTCCATTATAGGTCCGGTCTAGTAGGAGCTACTTTGGGCAATCGTTTGTGGACAATGGAGTCCAAAGATTGTGTACGTTTTGTTGACTTGGAAAAAAAAGCAGCCATGCCACTTACAGTAACGAAAATACTTTACACTCTTTAATGTGATTAATGGACTGGGATAAAACTAAATTTATCTTATGAGCAAAACAATGGACAAACACAGCACTTGGGAAAGTTTCTCGAACTTTAGCTTGCAGACCCCCTAATTGTCCTGCCATCACTGCAGCTACATCATAGCTTTGAGCAACTAATTTTTTCTCTGCATTAATTTCTTTAGTAACGTTATAAACTACGGTATATAATGCATCTGCTGTACGATTTTCGGACACATTCTTAAAACCTAAAAATCGCTCTTAAATACTTCCGTCTGTTTTAACGTAGCGTATTACTATAGATAATTGGCTAAAATTAGTGATATCAGTTGTTTCGTCCAGAACAATAGCAATGAAACGCGCCTCGCCAATCTCCTGCTTAATTCTTTTTAGAATAATGGTTGCAACAGCGGAAATTAAATCATTCTGGATTCGATTCGACGTTCCGCGAAAAACGCTAGACTGCTCTAAATGATTTTTTAAGCAATCATCATATTTAGCCATTAAACTAAGTAAATCTTGAAAATTTCCTCTATTTGAAGAAACCCTTGTTTCGTCGTGACCTCTAAATCCCTATTCGTGCTGTCCGAGAAAACAACAAACAACATCGATAAGTCTTCTTAATATTTGCCTATTTTCATCGACTAGTTCATTGTGTTGGCGGTGACTAATTTCCAACTATTTATTAAGGGCGTGTTCAATTCTGATTTTGCCGAAGACTTCTTCTTTTATGGACATAATGTGTCTTTTTACAGCTTTATCGAAATTGTTTAAATCGAAAAAACCAGTTTTATTCCAGAGACCTTTTTCATTTTCAAAAAGTAAACATGGCCAACAAAATAATTTACTTATATTTTCACACCCTGTTAGCCATTTAAATTGTTCATATTGCTTTTCCGGATAAAAATGTCTAATACAGTTTTTCATTTTTGTGGTTAAATTTTTCATAGGCGGTTTTGCCTTTCTTTTAGAAATTATTTGAAGCTTATCAGCGAAGTTTATTGTTGAAAATCCCTTTATTATTAATACACACATCACACATTCGCACACACTCTTCTTACTAAATTCTCCAACATTTTCAACGTTATTACCGACAGCCGAAGTTGACGGTATTTGCATATCCACGTCCTATTGTCTTCCATATCGCACCATGCACGACGCGACGTACGTGTCACACAACACACGGATAGCCGTTCAAACAAAGAACCTACTCCAACGATAGCTTCCGCCCCCACTTAAAACACGCGACCGAAATGCAAAAATTGCAAACAGCCGGTGGAAAGTTCAATAACCCTTGGCTCGATTCACAGGAAATCAAGCATACAGGACTTGGCTGCAGAAAAGCTAGCGGCCCGCATAGGTTCTATTCCATTTTCTATTATCGCTCGGCCGCATTTATTATGGGCTTGATAATTAAGATAATATTTTAGCATTTTTAATATAAACTAAATTAATTGTTTCTTATTTCAAAAATTACATTTTAGAAGATGTTTTGTAATTTTTTTTTTGGGGAAGCACTGCTTCCCTTGCTTCCATAGACTGCACGCCCCTGCTCACAAAATAAGTCAAAGTGAATTAAGTGACCATATAAGGGATTTAGAATTGCTCAAGAAAAATGCAGAACTATTGGCCTCTCGATTACAACAATGGAATTTACTTCAAGATCAAGTAAAAATTTCTGTATACTGAAGCCGTCAGAAAAGCCTAACCTGCCTAACACCATTTTTTAAGATGGAAAACAATTTGGTAGCCTCTATGGACATTGAGGGATTAATGGCAGCTTTGAATCTGAACTATGATCCAAAAGACTGGAGACTTTGCATTGATTCCACAAAAGTAATCCAAATTCAAAACATGCTTTATTGTCAGACACACTATAAAAGGGCTTATCAATTAAAAGTAACTTAACTTTGTTTTTAAAAAGGCTTTCGCTCTGTATCTGCCTGACGCCCAATGGCAAATGATTAAAAATGGCTTTGCTATTATATATTATTGACTTTTTTGCTTGGGCAGAGAGCGGAATAGGCAGTGGAATAATGTGGAAACGACGAGCAACTCTAACTGAGGAGGATTTAATTTCATTCTTAAATTTTTTGTGCATAAGACATGAGGTCTCAAGGATGAAAATACGTGGTAGCGTTAAAATTTTTTGACAGACAAATAGTAGTTTACAAGAATCGTGGACATGAGCGTTACACAAATATATTATTGCTCATTTCTGTAACACAAACACACTATTAAAGAGCTGCTCTGTGCATGATCCCCAAAAACAAACACCATACCTCAAATGAGACTAGATGAGCGCGAAATATGCACTTCCGGCAATTGTAGAGTCAAGTTGATTTGTAATGACTCTCATAGCATAACAACCAGAAGCTAACTTACAACACAATGCCCTTATACGGGCTGCAAACTTGAGATCATTATCGAGCCAAATACCCAAAAAAATGTGTTTTTTTTTAGGGTTTACAAGAGTCAAATCACTTAACTGACACTTAAATGACATCTCACAAGTTTTATCAACATTTACACCCATATTCACTAAAGAGGTTTAAATTTAGACCAGGTCTAATTTGAGAGTTATACGTTTAAGATGACATATACTAAGATTTAACAAATAATTTTTCTAAATGTCACAATTACAAAATGACAGTGACATAAACGAAATATAACTAGCGAACTAAGAGTTTTAATTACCATGGCAACTAAACCTTAAACCTTTTTAATGAATATGGGGGTAAGTGTCAAGTAATTGGCATCACACCATTGTTTAATTATTATTAGATCATACGTAATCAAAGTACTGAGTTTATTGGAGTCACTATTGTGCCACAACACTGTGGCGTCATCAGCAAATAACGTAAACTTACCTGTTATGTCCAAACTAGCTAAGTCATTTATATACACTAGGGCACACCGCATGTGATTGACTTAAAGCTGTGTTAGTTGCTTCAGTCCCAGTTGGTCATATAGTCCACATGAAAGAAACGTATAGCAATTTGAAATTGTTACTGGGGACCACACAATATGAAAGATATAAATGACAAATTTGTGGGGATTTAAAAGTTGTGGCGATTTTGCTTGGAATGCAGTTAGGTTATACCAAATACTGCTTAATCGAGAGATTCTTTTAAGCCAGGAAAGACAAATGTAACCAGCACGCCATTAGTTCCCCCTGAAAAGATTTTACTACCATCCCTTCATATAAAATTGGGACTCATAAAAAACTTTGTGTACGCCATGGACAATGAAGGCCGTGCTTTCAGTTATTTAAAAGAAAAGTCCCCTAGAATCAGTGTCGCTAAAATTAAGGAGGGGATATTTGTGGGTTCCCAGATTAGGAAACTTTTCGGATCCATACTTGAAGGCATGGGAAAAGATATTTGAAATGCCTTTAAAATGGTTGCAAGTAGACTAAAAATATAGTTTATAAAAATCACTACTTTAATTGGTTTCAACTTTCACATATTTCTATTATCATTTTCAATTAATATTGTTATTATTTTTTTTTCGTTCATTTATCATTTCCTCGTCATGAGTTGTACGTGCTATGAAGTGAACGGGTTCTGCTAGTAATTATATAAATTAGAACAATGTGTTGATATTTTCGGATCGAGACCATTATAATTGCTAACACTGTCAAAGATGGATGTAAATAACAACACTATTATTAGAAATAAGGCTAATTTCATGATAATATATATCTTATGATATGCTAGTTTACATTTTTAAGTGGGGTATTTTTACTTAAGAATAATTACGTAAATGATGCAACAAGCAGCGCATGTGGGAGTTTTATGTTGATAAACAACAACGAAAAACAATTATAAATTGGAGATAAAGATTTCATAACGCATAATTGGCTCAGGGTTGAGTTGCAGTATTCATGTTGTGAAAAGAGGATTATATTATCTTGAGAAACAACATCACTTTTAAACTTATTTCGTCAATAGCAGCGACATCGCCTCAACCCATGAGAGAATTTGTGAGTTGCTGAGCAACCCATCATTACCACCATGCAAAAAAAATTAAAATTAAGAATATTTTGAAGGTATGATGTAAGGAAGAACTGATAAAATTTTGGTACGAATCCAATATGGTGAAACAAGATGACGCCCTTGTGAAATTTTTAAAATAAATAATCAGTATCAAACAATGGACTTCAATTCTGCCCAAAAACAAAAGTGGCTTAATAATATTTTGAGGAAAGTATTATAATCGTAAAAAACATGACCCCCGAGACTTTTTCAGATTTTCACGTTTCAGGGTCCCTAGATGTCGAAAAACATTCCGTCGGTCTGTTCGCAGCATAGCTAAAAAACTACCTGTCTGATTGACAAATTTTGATCAAAAATTAATTGTTATATGGGGATGAGATGACCATTTGGTAAAAATCTAACATGGCGGAACAAAATGGAGGTTTAATAAAATTTTTAAAAGATATATTACTAGAAAACTACTACTGCGATTTACCTTAAATTCTGTATAAACTGGTAAAATTTTGGTGAGGAACCATTATGGTGAAACAAAATGGCGACCTAATTAAATGTTTAAAAAATCAGTATCAAAATACTACTTATCCACTTAAGTTAAATTTTGCGCAAAAATCAAGTGTGAAAGTGATGAACTGGCAAAATTTTGTCTAACTAAAAAATCCGTAAATTTCTATTTCCTAGAATAAAACAGACCTTCTTTCTATGGAGTCGTATAGATTTTTTTTGTAGATTATGCAAAAAAGAATAAAATCAATTAACAACAAATATAAAACAAAATGGTGTACTAGAGTATCGAAGCAGAGGTTTTATTTAAGTAGGTATGGTAAGTGAATGAATGTTTGTATGTATGTTAGATAATAATATCTCAGATATCCAAATATTTTCTGAGAACATTCTTACAATATCCTATTTAGGACATTTGAATATTATATGAATATTTTGTAGTTATATATGCCCTAATATCTTCGAACCACCGCCTCTATCGAAAAAACTCATACCACGAAAAACTTGCGGGTCCCGGAAATACGTACGACCTACCGTTAATATTGCGGATACGGTGTTCCGTTTCGCGATTATAGGCCAAGAACCATATTTTCGGCTATATACTCGGAGATAACTCGTAAACCGTGCCCCCTATCGAAAAAACTCATACCACTAAAAATGTAGAGGGGGTCTAAACGTATACGACGACGTATATGAAGATTCAGTGTACGACGGTTCGTTTGTCGATTATAGGCCAAAAACCATATTTTCGGCTATATAATCGGAGATAACTCATAAACCGTGCCCCGTATCGAAAAAACTCGTACCACTAAAAATGTAGAGGAGGTCTACAGGTATACGACGACGTATTAATGCCCTTTATGTAGAATATTCCATACACTTCCTAAATGAGAGCGTTTTTGTATTATTCGTAGAACATTCCGGTCGAACATTCTATGAATATCAATTATTCTCAGTATATTCTTAGAACATCTACAGAAGTCTTGCATATTCAGAGAATATTCTAATGTTCTGTGGAAAGTTGCTGTAGAATATTTATTTTTCGGCATCTTTTAACTTAAAAGCTAGGTTTATGTAGCAAAATTTAGTATTAGCAATAACTTTAATCATTAAGAAAAAGTATTTGGTTTATTGAAGACACATGACTAAAAACAACCAATAACAAATTGAGTTCTTATTACTAAAAATAAAGATAAAACTAAATTTTTTTACATGATTCCACCTTAAGTAGTTTACTTCACCCTTTAAAATGAAAGATGAATAAGCTTAGGATATAAATATGATTTATGAAAAATATGGTTAAAAATATTATTATTATAGTTTTATTTTAGTCATATG
Source organism: Kuschelorhynchus macadamiae (assembly GCA_030620095.1). Taxonomy (NCBI): domain Eukaryota; kingdom Metazoa; phylum Arthropoda; class Insecta; order Coleoptera; family Curculionidae; genus Kuschelorhynchus; species Kuschelorhynchus macadamiae. The sequence goes on along the minus strand of JAUTXW010000538.1, from coordinate 218,310 downwards.
TCGAATATTCCAAAAATATTATAAAAATGATAGACAGAATTTTATCCTACTCGAAATATTTGCAAAGTATTCCATCTAATTATTTATTAATAAAATATTCTGCTAAAGTTATTCGGAGATTATGCAGAGGATGCATATATTTACAGAATATTCTTATTGTAATAGGAATATTCATAGAAGATGTAGGAGATTGACAGAATATTCTTAGAAAATCTGATGCTATCTGTAAATGTAAATAAAACAGATGCATGCTTATAAATTCTTATTTGTGCATGCGTAATATAACTATAACCTAGGCAGTGGCGGCTCATGGTGAATTATATTGGGAGGTCAATAACAAATTTAAAAATAGGCATACTTAAAATAAAAATAAATATCTTATCTTTAAATTGAGCATTAAATTCTCTTGAAGCTCAGGTCTACTCTTCGTTCTTTAGAATCGGAAAAATGCTGAATGACACGTTCGTTAAAATTGCACGCACATTCCTTTTATAAACGATTTCTCGATACTTAACATTGCTAAAGCGGATAGTCTATCTTGGCCCAACTCCTCAACAAAATTTATAAGCCCTCGAAAAACCTCTGGATTTTCAGACAAAGCCGTTTTATCATGGTCACGTAGTGCCAGCTCGAATGCCTCACAAAATTTTACACAATCTATAATTTTTATTAAAACATAACTATTTTTGAATACATTTTCATTAAAATCGCTAAGAAATTTTCTATAAGCTGTGTCTAGCTGAGTACGAACCGAACATTTCATGTGATCTGCAGAAAACGCATGTTTTTTTATTTTTTCTTTTACGTGTTTTAAATCTTTAACACCGGTTTTGCACCATAATAAGTACGACGAGTCCTTAGAAAACAACAAACAAACATAACGGTAAAATGAGTTAGAGACTTCACAACCACATATCCAGTTAGCTTAATCGTACATACTTTTGCGAAAGTTTTGATAAACATCTTTATTTTTATCTTTACTAGTTTGTCGTATACTAAGTTCTGGCAAATTGCGACCTCTTACCTTGAATTCGGGTATTTTCTCAAAATTAAGTTCGTTAGCACTCTTTAGTTGTTTAATTTTTTGCGCTAGCCACATTTTATTTCATCTACATTCACAACCCAAACGTAGACCACCTTGAAATTGGTTATTTTTGCAAAAAATAAGTTCGTAAGCACTTTTTAGTTGTTTAATTTTTTTGCACTAGTTACTACCAACATTTTATTTCCTGTATATTTCCAACTCACGCATGGATCATAAAAATAAAAAAATATATATTGCAAAAAACAGTATATAAATCAATTTCCATCGATTAAAAACGTCCGAAATAATATCGAGTTGGAATATGGACCGCGCGACCTCTGAAAAACTGAACTTCCGCATGCCGACATGATGCCACGACCGATCGATTGAATTATGAGAAGAGACCGGCTGATGACCCAAATCGCGAGTTCATATTCCATTTGCTGTCACGTTCGGCAGCCGCTCGGTAGCTGTCAAATCTTCGTGTACTTTCGTCAAGCTTTAAAATAATCAGGGCAATTCGGACTGCCCAGCCTAGCTTAGTATAGCGTATTTTATTATGCCTAAGGAACGCAACGAGACAATTCGAACCGCCGCGCCGGCGCGGGCGCCGCGCGCCTCTAATAGTGTAGCGTATTTAACTTTTCCCAAGGTTCGCGTTTTATTACAACTGTTAGGCGGGACGGTCGAATAATTTATTTTCTGAAATATTTTTGGGGGGTCATTAACCAAATGACCCTATGGAAGAGCCGCCACTGAGCCTAGGTCATGTGGGGCTCTATGAGAAGGTCTTCTAAAACTGAATCCGATACTAGCAACAAATTCTAGGCACTTTTTAAATAAAGTTAGGCCTAATTGAGTATGTTTTCTTCCTTATGAGTATGTTTTCGCATACCGAGTGTCCAAAAAATATATAATTATTGAAATCTTTATACAGGGTGGGGCACAACTTACACGTCCGTCTCTAACTACTGACTTGTTGTTAAATGAACCTTAATTAATTCCCTGAAATCACACTTTTATTCTGAATTTTGCAAATTGCATTTTTACTATTCTTTGTATATTGAAAAACAGTGGTTAATAACTTTTTAAATTTCATGCAAGTATGTAGCAAGTAAAAATTTTCAATATTTTATTAAAGTCAGTTATGCTAATGCATATTTTTTTTAAATTTCAAATTTTAGTGAATTTTTTAATTATGTATGTTATTTAGCACTAGTGTTTCGATACCGGCTGTATAAATAATATATAAATAACAAAAACTTTATACAGATTGCTGCAAACTCGATGCTCATGCTCACTGGGATTTCGCAGAAAAATAAGTGATGAAAAAAAGTTTTAATAGCCACAAAGTTACGCATTGTAAAACTTACTTTTTTAAAGACTGTCGAAAACAAAAAACTGAAATGTTTTAATTGATTTTAAGTTTTGACCCACTATATTTGAGGCGTTGCATAATTAACATTTTCATTGCAAATTTTGTCCTTTACAAAATGGCATTTATTAATTTTCTATTCCGACGGTTTGGTCCCAATCAACATGATACTGTATGTTCTATGGTTTTTTCTAAAGCTTTTGATTTTCCAAACCAATAATTTATTCGATTTGAATAAATGGCACTGAACTAAAAACTGAAGATACCAATGCATTAAATACTGTACAAAAATTTCTTCAAAACATTAGATCCCACAAAAAAATTAATAAAACATAAGCCTACAAAAGTAAAAAAGCGTTTGCGAGCCAACCGTTTAAATTAGAGATGATTTTTAAGAAATTACACTTCCAATTGCATGAAGGTTCTGGAGTTATATCTAAATTCAATAGTTTTTTAGTAATAAGTGTAGTTATGCCGTTATTAGGTATAGGTAACCTTTAAGTAACTAAAATTTAACCTTACTTTTATTGGGGAATTTAAATATACAACAAAATACAGTATAATCCATTAAAAAAATGTAACTTTGATATGCCACGTATTTTTGACGCACTCTGTATACCTGAGAATAACATAGAATGTATCTGATCTGCATATATCCTACAAGGTTCATTTGAAAAGATAGTACCGTTCAGTAGTTAGAGACAAATGGTTAAGTTAAATAAGTTTAAAAAATAATTAAAATTACTAAATTACCAAGTAGCACAAATTAGCTGATGAGCTTTTTTTGCTTAACAGTTAGCCATAAAAGACACATAAGAACCAGAGATTTGTCAGATTTTGGCAAATGATTCCTGGTTTGTTTTCTAACGATGAAAGCTCGCTTCAAATTAGATTTTTTTTGGATCCAAAAGTAGCCGTTTTTAATGTAGATAGATAGGCTATAGGATAATTACTTGGCCAAAAATTATCTTTTTTGGGGTAACTAAACCTCCAACTTTTTTTATTATTGGATGGTCAAAAAGTAGAAATATCTGTCGATTTTGTAGTAGTCAGATACATTCTAGTAAGTATTGAAGTTAAATTATAGTAAGAATAGCTGTTCAAAATGCCAAAATATGACATTTTTAATCAATACAAATCGAGTAGTATTTAGTATTTAAGTTTTATTATAGTAGTAATAGCTATATAAGAATGCCAGATTATGACATTTTAAGACAACAAATATTGAGAGGAAAAAATATGGCTTTTATTATCAGATTTTTGTTTCCAAATTAAACTAAAATTGGGTACTTTTATTTCGCTTATTTTTGCTATAATATTGCCAAAAAATGCCGCTTTTTCAAATTTACGTTTATAACCTATAAAACTATACATAAACCAAACTGATTTATTTAGATAAACGAAATATAAATTACTTACCATACAAAATCTAATCGAAAGTTTAAATATTCCACCACATATCATTGAAAAAGAAAACGCTAACTTGGGATAATCGTCGTTTAATTTGGTTACGCTGGCTCCTGAGTCTTAAATTAGCCTTTTTTAACGAGTACTAAAGGCAAACCAAGTAGGCATTTTTATTGGCAAAAATTGAGCTGCATATTGACTACATCTGAAAATTACTGCCATTTAATAAATATTTGCTTGCAAAGTAGCCAATTTTAAGGAATATTTTCTTAAAAAATAAACCAAAACTTTTTATGATCCGCCATGATTGAAATTAAAATGAAACTAATTTCTAGAAGCCATTACTTGACCACTTAAAAAAAAACATATTCTTTGTACCTATAAAAACGTATTTCATGCCTGTTTTGATGTTATAGACTCTAATCAATTTTCTTAGCAAAATACATTTCCAAACTAAAAAAAAAAGTAGAAAATGAAATTTTTAGTTTCAAGAAGAGGCGCTTGTTTTACATGCCTATCTTAGATTCTTTTAACAGTAAGTTAGTGCGCAAGTGTTTTTTGTCCCTACCAACCGTCAAACTTCAAATATTACAATAAGTCCTAGTGTATTTCTACGAAACCATGATTTGTTATCTTCGCATTTCCTCTTGGCTCATAAATTCTTACACTGATTGACTCTGTTAATATAATTTCTACATAATTTGAAATAATTGAAGATTTATCTACAAATGAAGAAAAAGCAAAAAAATGAGGAGTTATTTAGCTAAATTTTGGAAAAAAATGTTACTCAAATTTCGGCTAAGAAACAAGTTAGAATTCAGCTTAAAAAGCTCCATTTTAAAGTCAAAAAGTAGCTAATAAAGAGACGGTTGTATAATTGTCAGTTGGCCATTTTTACCCCATTATGGCCAAATTATTATTCCCCACTTTAGCCATATTTCCGTCTTTATACTGTAATAGAACCGTTATTTCGGCTAGCAATTTTAGCTAATTAGCCAGGGATATTAACCAAATGACAGCATTTTAGCCCATATATGATGATATCGCTCACCGGCGACAATAGTGGCACATCTCGAAAAAACGCAATTTTGTATTAATGAGTATTTTAAGATCAGAATTGTATGCTTTATGTGGCAACAAGGCTGGCATAAAGTTAGTTCGCATGGATTTTCCCAGATGGCGCATGTGCCACTTAAGCATTTCGCGAATTTCGTTTATTCGCTGCGGCATCACCGGCACATTTTAGTATGCCTTTGATTTTTATGAGGAAAGTTTCTTTGTGTTTGTGCAACAGTGGCACTAAAGGTAAGTTTAATGAGTTAGATCTAAGCAATAGTGACACATTTCGGTTTGTGCCAGTATAGACTTTCCGTTTGCATTAATTTTACTTTAATGTGCCAATATAGACTAAACGTTTTGCTTCTTTTTTTTAAATGTGTCACTATAGACTATACATTCCATTTGTTTTCCTTAGTTGTGCCAGTATAGCCTTTTATTTTTTATTATTTTTATGCCCATATAGACTTTTTGTTTTTCTTTTCTTATTTAGTTGCACCAAAAGCTTGTAATTGGATATTTTCTTTACATTTTTTTGCACTGACAAACAAATAATTATATTTCCAATATGGATAAAAATTTACAAGGTAATCGAGAGAAGCAGATGCTATTAATGGTGGGAATTAGCTAATGTATTTTTAAAGTTGCATTTTTTTCTGATTATTTTATATTCTAAAAAAATGCAGATTGGAGGAGATTGGTAATGACAAGTTACAATGGAAAGTCTAGTTTAAATAAGAGCCCAATCCCGAAAAAAACCTTAGTGATACCAGTTATGAAACTATGATTCTAGAGTCTGAAAGTAAACATTGTAAAATTTTTACTTTGAAGCCAAAAATAATATGAGCTGTTTTTTTTTGCAGAGGCTTTACCAAATACAATAGGGAATAGCAATAGATCAGAAAGTGTTATTCATGTTACATCTAATGTATCAGACGATCCCGAAATAAACGTTACTAATATCACTTATGAGACTACATTTTTTAGTCTGAAGGTAAAAATTGTAAAGCAACTGTTTTCTGCTGAGACTTTGCCAGAAAGTGCTGCTCAAATTACGGATAATATACTAGATGATCCCAAAAAAACTGTTAGAGACATCAGTTATAAGATTACGACTATTGAGACTGAAGGTAAAAATGTATCAGCAACAGATCGGGAAGTGTTGTTGAAGTTACAGATAGTGTACCAGATAAGTTAGTGGATTTCTCTAATGATAAAGAGCCTTATTCATCAGAGGACTCAATTCGAGATCCTGATTGTTAAAGCGATTCCCGTACAAGTTCATCTACATCAGAGAATGCGTCAAATAATGAAAACACTGCTCATGTCGAACAAAACACAGAAAAAGAAAACAAGGAAAAGAAAGGCGGTACCTAGTGAGTGGACAAAAAATCGTGCTAAGCGTCTAAGAAACACTGGAAAATCGTATAATACGCTAGAAAAAGGATTAGAAAGACCTGAAAGGCATATAAACCCACCTTGCGATGATACTATATGCAAACTACAATGTAGTACTAAATTCACCGAAGATGAAAGACTGGTATTATTCAGAAACTATCGGGCAATGGCAGATATTGTTAAACAACGCACATATATTTTACCTTTAATGCAAGAAGTCAACCCTAAACATCCCCGTCGACCAGATGGCAGATCTACTAACCACGCATTTTTCTTCCTAAAAGAAGAGAGAAAAATAAGAGTTTGCAAACTTTTTTTTATTGCTACACTGGGCTTTACCAGCCGTTGTATTCAAACAGTAAAAGCTAAAATCATGGATTGTACTTTAGGAGCAGATAACAGGGGGAAACACAATAATCATAAAGAAGTATCCAGGGTAATTAAGGATGGTGTACTCACACACATTCCTTTCATCCCAACAATTGACAGCCATTATAACCGGGCTCACAGTGAAAAACTTTATATAAAAGGGAGACCTTTTGCTAACCTTACTGTGTATAGAAACATTTTTAATCACGAATTCAACATAGCTGTCTTTGTACCAAAGAAAGATCAATTTCAAACGTGTGTGACTTACCAAAATTCAAACGAAGAAGAGAAGAAACAGTTAAATGCAGATATAATTGCCACACTGAAGAAAAGAATTTCAGCAGGGAAGAGAAAGATAGGGATAAGAACAATATTTCTGAGTCGTATCAGGTTGTTTGTTTTGACTTACAAGCTTGGTTACGCACTCCAAATAGCCAAGTATCAAGTTTTAACTATAGGTCAAAATTATCGACATACAATTTTACAGTATGTGATCTTGCACAAAAAGGACAAGGATATGTAAATTGTTACATGTGGGATGACGCTAACTTTAGAATAAAATCAATTACTTATAAATACCTCGTGACCGGCCACACTCAAAATGAGGGTGATAATGTTCATTCATTGATCGAAAAGAACATTAAACCAGGATTAAAATCAGGTCCTATTTATACACCATTACAATATGTTGCACTAGGAAAGACGACCAAAAAAACGGGTAATCCATTTAATGTTATAGAGATGAGTCATGACGACTTTTTTGATTTAAAAAAATTAACTGCAAGAACATGTTTGAACTTTAACAAAAACACCATGGGAGAAATCTTTAAGTTTAACGACGTTTTAATATTTAAAGTAGAGAAGCAACACTTGGACTTTTTTTTCTATAAAATTTCTTTTAAAGATGTTGAATTTAAGGCTATTAAAATAAATGAAATAAGGCGTGCTGGAACACCACTTGCAGCTTTTTCTAGTTCTGAGTTAAAAAAGCCAACAACAAGCCGATACCAATCACCAAAAAAAAATATGAGGACTTGATGTTTTTATTAAGAAATAAGGCAATCATAAAAATTCACGGGCTTTTTTATAATAGTTTAAGTTTTGAGTAAATAAAACAATGTGTTTTCCTTTAAACTTTGGTACCTGTTTATTGCCAAATATAGAATAAGTTTTTGTTTGAAGTTCACTATTCAAATTATTTCAGTTATAAAATATTAAACTCTGCATTAAACATGTATGTATTATTTTTGTTTTTTTTTTGGTATTATTCTAAATAAAGAATATACTTCATTAACTTTCTGTTTTATTAAATAAATTAACTAAATATCGTACTAAATTATGTTTTTTGTTAAAATTGATTTCTTTAATAGTGACACATTTCAAAAATGGGCGTTGTATATTATATTTTTTGCAAAATGCATTACAATTTATTAAACAAGGTTAAAAACTAATAAGTAAGCAAAGCAAGAACTAAAATGTTTATTCAAAATGTAGTTCTTTAATACAATTTAAATTATTAGAATCTAAAATCTCAATTTACTCGCAACGGTTAATATCGAGATGTGCCACTCTTGTCGCCGGTGAGCGATATGTGCTACTTGGGTCAGACTATGGGTAATAGTTCGATGAAATTAAAAAACCGAGGTTTGCAGTCGCTTTTATCAAAAATAATAATAAAAAGTAAATTTATTTATAATTTTTTTTCCAGAGAAAGTGAAATATGGCCCTGTTAAGTAATAGTAATTTTTAAACGAATGTTGAGAATGGCGAATCATGAGAAAAGACCCTGTACGTATTACTTAATAACGTAAAACTTACTAGGGTCATACCTAATTTTCCAGGATTAGAGAAACGATTCAGGACGGGGGCAGTTGGGGGTAAAACGGATTTACCGATATTTTCGATTTATTAGTATAGAGATTAATCAGTTTGTAGCTTCTAAACCACAAACAGTGTCCCCCTCCCCCGCAGGTTTCGACAAAGGGTCCCCTTTATTCTTGAAAATAATTAGTGACTAAATAAGAAAAAAAAGTGCCAAATGATGCAACCCCAAAAACAGAGCCGGAAAATAACTGATGACCCTGGTATCAGTGGGCCCCCCTTTTGCTGTATGGTATTTCTACCACTCCCGCACAAAATTGTTACATTAAAAATTACATTTGTTTTTTGCATGGCTACAAAAATTATTAATGATCCAAATAAAATTAATATTTTTGATATCGTCCGTCACGTCACTTTGTGACTAAGAAATTTTGTTTTGTCATTTGTCTGGACCGAGCATATAGACACAAAGCAAAGATCAAGAATCACGAGCGCGGGCATGTTATTTTCGCCGTCGACGAATTAATTTTTTTTTTATTTATTTATAGAAAATCAATTTCGGCGTTGACTTGTTTTGGTCTTTGGTCACGAACGATAACAAAAGCCAAGCATCGTCGGGCGAGACTAGTACTTTGATTGGTGGTCTCACAGGTTGAACCTGTGGCTTAGATCCAGCGGGATGATAAGTAGTGCTTAAGGGTCCAAATGCAAAACAATCTAATATTACTATCTTTTTTTGGACTACTAGCCACTATGCGGAAACAAACGTTGAAGGGAGCAGATCTTGTCTACGTGCCATCTTCATTGCAACTATCTTTCTATCGATTGCTATAGGCTTTTTCGTCACGTTTTAGGCTCTTATTCAGTCATCAGTTTTCGCTCAATTAATTTCTAAATTGCCTTATTACCCGCCTGCGCACTGAAAGGAGGGTAATATGTTTTTAACAGTCAATTGTTACCACCTACAGTCTAAACGCCAAGACCGATCTTTTTGAGTAGGACATTAAGAGATTCGTTTGCAAGTGTTTTTACCTAGGCTTGCCTTTAAAAAATTAATATGGCGGAAGTAGTAGGCTATTTTTTCCAGTATAGAAAATGAATATTTTTTTAATTAGGAATAACAAATTGAATAGCTTACTGAGACCATTCTTAATATTCATACATATACTAATATAGTATACAGGGCATCCCAAATATGAGCAATTATTTCACGTTCAGCCCAGTATTACCTAAATGGTTGATTTTGTTAAGAAGTAAACACAGCGAAGTAACCTCTATGTTTTCTCTACAGACTACTACTTAACAACGCTGATTTCTGAACATTTTTTGACATGTAGAATGCACGATTTTGTTTTGCTTGGTTTTGAGCCTTCGTACCTGCCTATCGATACCCTTAGGACAGAAGCGATTGGGTAGGTCAAAAGTTCCATATTCTTGCAACAAAAATGTAGTCATTTTAATTTTTAAAAAAACCTGTCACTCCTTCAAGGTGTGCCTTGGTGACTCGACTTCAAGATAGATATTTTGACAAGATGGACTTTTTAATCCGACATGTGTCCAGAAATTCGCAAATATCTCCGCAAATACTGGGGACTGTATTTTGTGTATTTCCTGTTGAACAGAAAAATAATTTAGTGTCGGTAGGATTAGTGGCATAAATACAAAATGAAAACAAAAATCTAGTGGAGCGTAGAAAGAAAAGGAAGGAATAAATAAGTAAAATGCAGAAATTAGACAGATTTTTAATAAAAGAGAATCAAACTAATGATCTTAAAGTAGCTGATCAATGCGCAAATACGGATTCATGCACGTCAACAAGTTATTTAGATGTAATAAGTTTTTCTAATACTACTAATAATAATAATAATAATTAAAACCAGACTCACAAAGCTACTAAAAACAAAACTGAATTCCAGAAATCTAACGAAAGCTATTAACACCTTCGCCATACCTATTCTTACGTATTCGTTTGGTATCATTAAATGGTCACACCCAGACATAGAAAACATTCACATTCTCATACGCTCTGAATTCACTAAACACAGGAAGTTATATCCCAACGCATGCAAGGAAAGACTCACCATCGAGAGAAAATAAGGAGGAAGGGGAATTATAGATATACAATCGCGAAATAAAAAACAAATTTACGAACTCAGAACATTTTTCAACAACAAACAAACTAACCTCCACAAGGCAATAGTGAAGGCAGACGAGAATTATACACCGCTCGACCTGTCTCAAACGAGCCACGCAGCAGACGCTCACAGTCACATCCAATCACGACTAGAAAAGATGACCTGGTCTGAAAAAACACTTCACGGAAGACACAGACACCATATAAAGCAAGACCATATACATAAAAAGCTTTCATATACGTGGTTACAAGAAGGTTAGCTGTTCCCTGAAACAGAAGGCTTCCTGCTTGCCATCCAGGACAAAGTCATAGCAACCAGAAACTACCGGAAGCACATCATCAAGGACACAACCATTGAAGATGAGAGATGTAGGAGATGTCACCAGCAGAGATAAACGATCGATCACATAACGAGTGGATGTAGAATAATGGCCGGAACTGAATACACCGCGAGACACAACTCAGCAGCGAAGGTCGTTCATCAAGCATTAGCCACAACATACAAATAACAGGGAACACAGACCCTTACTACCATTATACGCTAACATCTTTACTTGAAAACGAAGACTACAAGCTCTACTGGGACATTGACATCCACAGAGATAAAACAATCCCCGCAAATAGACCCGATATCACCTTTCAATCGAAAAAAGAGAAAATCACTTATTTAATTGACATGGCTGTCCCCAACGACGAGAACATCCAAGCGAAATACAGTGAGAAGATCGCCAAATACACTGACTTGGCAATGGAAGTAAAAAGGCTGTGGAAGCAGGAAAGAGTCATCATTGTTCCTTTCGTCATATCAGTAACAGGTCTCAGCCCAACAACCTTTACACTGCATTTGGCTCAATTAGGACTTAATACAGACATTCACAGGAACATCCAAAAATCGGTAATTTTGAAAACATGTTGCATCGTTAGATCATTTCTTAATACACAATAGTTGTTTTTTTTTTCCATTTCCTTTTTTTTATTTTTATTCTTTGTACTGACTTGGTATAATCACGCCAGTATAAAATACAACCACAGGAATACTGTGAGACAACAAGTCATAAAAATAATAATAATAATAATAATAGTTTTAGAAGGGAAAGTTACGATATAACTGAATCCGTTTTATCACATAGTTGGATATATTCCTAAAAATAAGTATTGTATCTTATATTAAATCTATTATTAAGTTAGTGTAAATCATTAGCATTTAATAGTTTTTTTTTAGTTTAAATTTAAAAGTATTTAGAGACATATTAAACATATCAGTATCATCTAAGGCATTTATTTATTGCATTCATTTCCCGACACATTTTTGGGACAAGGGACTGTTGAATTCATGGTTTGTTCTGGTGATAAGGGACATTAAACAAGTTATGTCTTCTGTTAACTCTTTGTGGGACAGATATAGCAATCGAGCTAAGCAGATCAGGGGCATCAACTATAGAGTTCATTATTTTATAAAGAAAATAAGATCTATATAGACACGTCTTTTTGATAATGGAGGTAGATTTGACGCGCGGCTCATATTTTCATAATTGACCTGGTCTTGGGGTATCGCAGTTTTAAAAGCTATGAATCTAAAAAATCGTTTTTGGATTCTCTCTAGTTTTTCTTTATAAATCTCATAGTGTGGCAACCAAATTGGAGAAGGATATTCTAAAATTGAGCGTATCAGTGAATAATAGAGCATCCTGAAACAATCAATATTATGGAAATCACTGAGTGTTCTTTTTATAAAACCCAACATCTTCAGGCATCCATTGGCAATGTCGTTAATGTGTAAGTCAAAGCGAAGGCTCCTGTCCAACAAGAGACCCAGATTTTTCACAAAAACAACACGAATGATTAAGTTATCAGCCAATGTATAGTTGAGAATTACACAGGTTGGTTTCCTGTGGAAACTAATAACTGAACATTTTTTAAAGTTAAGACGAATGAAGTTAGACCTGCAACAATTTGTGAGCTGATTCAAATCCCTGTGTAAGCCAATACAATCATTTATATCCTCTATTTTATTGCAAATCTTCAGATCATCCGCATATAATAAGTAATGGCCCGATATCATTATGAAACAGTTGAAAAGCAGTCGCGTCATGCGGGAAACCTGGGGACCCCAGAGGTCACCAAGATATCCGAGGTCTCACAGTTGTTTAATTTTACTCGTTGGTTTCTGTTTGATAAATAGCTACTTATCCAGTGAAGGAAAGTACCATGGACTCCCAGACCATACATCTTACATAAGTCTTTGATGATTCATCTTGTCAAGGGCCTTGGAGAAATCTGTATAAATGGCGTCCACCTGTAACCTCTCTTCCAAGGCCCCTAGCAAGTAATTCTTTTATACCAGGAGATTAATAACCGTGGACCGATTAGATCAAACCCATGTTGATAAACACTAAAGATCTGTCTGAAAAGAGGGGTGATTTTCTGAGAAACTATTTCCTCAAAACTTTTAGCAACATGTGCAAAACTTAGAAACACCGCGGTAATTCTCAATGTTAGATTTATTACCTGATTTATGGATGCTCCTGTTAAGAAGTTACAGATGTCCGAAAGTTTAGTGATGCTTAACGTGATATAATTTCATTCACGTCATTTATAAAAATGTCAATATAAAGCGTGATGTTTTCGCCGAATTGATAAGTAATAATCGCCCAGTAGGTGAAGTACAAAATTGAAAATTAACCTGCGCTGACGTAGGCATAATCATTGTACTTTTTATAATAAATAAGATAGGGTTCATTACTTTTATTCCAGAAAATTCTGAAAAAAATCGTGTTATGTTCTTCATTATTTAAAAAAAATAGCCCTTAATCTTCAGATTCGGGCTATTTTAACTTTGAAACACTAAAAAAAATAAACTCGTGCAGTTTTCAGACAACGCGATTTTTTCTAAATTTTCAATATTTTGTATGTGCTTATGGTGTTATAACTGATAACAGCATTATCAAGATGTGGGATAATTTTATTGATGAATCAAAGCAACATGATTAAATCCAACTCATTGGGCGACTTTATCCCTTACTGCATGATTTTTTTTGTTTTTATTCAAATATATTAATGATATATAAATTGTTATAAAATTAAAAAAAAAATATTTAAAAGATGTTCGTAATGGTTTTTCAACGAAAGCTCGAAAAAATTGTTATGTACAAATTTATTACAGATAGAATTACGATTTGTGGCATATAGTGTGTCACTCTCGTGCGTGATGTTTTCGCCGAATTGATAAGTGATAATCGCCCAGTAGGTGAAATACAAAATAGAAAATTAACCTGCGATGACGTCGACATTACCGTTGTATATTTTATAATAGACAAATAAATAAATGAGTTAGGGTTAGAGACGAACTTCTTGTTTCTTGAATTATCCACCAATTACCATTCGTACATAGAAATTAACCAAAAAATTCTAATAAAAATTGTTTTACCTGAAACCACATTCGTTCATTTTCTTCATCGTTTCAAAAAATAATTTAATTTTTGGAACAATAAAGGAAATAAACTCATGCAGGCAACACGATTTTTTTCTAAATGTTCGGTAATTTTTATGCATTTATGGTGTTATAATTAACAGCATTGATAATCTTTTAGTGAATCAGAAGCGACATGATTAAATCCAACTTTACCCCTTACTGCATGAATTTTTTTACTTTGCTCAAATAAATTTGTGTTATATAACATCAATAAAAATGTTTAAATAATGTTTTAATGGTCTTTCAACAAAAGCTTGAAAAAATTGATATGTACCAAATTTAGTACAGATAGAAGTACAGGTTGTGGTACATTGTATGTCAAATTTGCAGTATGTTAATTTCGCACATAAAAACACAAAATTTGAAAAAAATTGTATTTATTTATACAATAAAACATAAGAAACATTTTTTACTGATATAATATATCGACAGACTAACACCTGAAAAAATATATAAAAGTTGATAAATTGATTAGATGTTAATCAAACTGTGCCTGAAGTAACTATTACTTGGTTTACTGTTAATGTATTTTTGTTTCACGTTACACCAACATCACACAAGGATTGAGTATTATTTGTATTAGTCTACTTCTTTTCCTCTCACGTATTACATCTACTCTGATAAGAACCTCTGCAAGGACCAGACAACCTCATCGCTCAGAGATTTTCTCCACATAATCCATCTGTTTGCACACATCATATCAATCAATGAATGAATTCCCTGCGAAATTGTTACCCTTTAGTGACTCAGCTAACGGTGAAAGAGAAATGTCTGTGTGATTTTCTTCACTATTAGCCTCTTCGTTGTCAGTGTCAATATCACTTCCACTATCTGACGTTGGACAAAGAATGAATCATCTCTTGCCAAAGTGCGGGCGATATTTGATATACTTCATCATCTGAGAGGTTTTCGTCATCACTTTAATCGGTAAAGGGAATAGTCACTTTTTTGTCCATAGAAAAGTTTGATATTCATCTGAAAAAAATTCATATATGTGTATGTGTGTGCTAATCATGACTTCATTCCAATTTGTTTCAAAACTGGTACAAATAAAAATATGCCAATTATTTAGTATATGCAAATCTGTCCCAAATATGGGACAAGTAAAATAAGTTTTTTATTGTAAACAAATTATTTTCAAGTACATTCTGTAGATCACAGTAAAAACTAAAACTTTTTTTTTCTCAAATTATGCAACATAAACAAGAATTATTTACTTTTAAATTCACTTGCCGACGTGACGGGCTGCAAATGGTGGTACGCGGTTCTGGAACAAACGTCCCTGAACATAGATAAAAGTTTATGGGAGAATAGAACGGAATCTTCTGTAGTAGTACGCAAGTCTACAGTGACTTTATACAGAGACAGTGGCGACAATAGAGCCCATCCGCCATATTGCTGCTAAATTTCAGAAGGTTTAAATGGGCGCACACATATTACCGATAGTTTTTCGCAAAATATGACTGAATTAATCAAGTTTAACACATTAATATGAAAAAATTGGATCAGCTAAATGGTTAATTATTAAATTTTTAATCAATTTTAGTTTAGAAAGAGATATATGGCCCACAAAAAAAAATCGAAATTTAAATTTCCCGCCTTTACACTGACAAATTCTGTCAGGGCCACCTGTAAATGTGAGGTTATGTGTCATGTTATTGTTATTATTGTATCAATTTTTATTGCAAATATTGAAAATACTGTGTGAATTGCAAAATGCTTGTTTATGAAAAGTTTTGCTAGTTTGCTACCCTACCGTCAAATTATGTTATTGTTAAATTGCCACATGTTCTTAAATTTAAAAAGAGCTTGAGTTAAGTTCAGTTTCAACTTGGCAGAGCAAGGAAGCAAAAGTTTTTGGTGGCATACATTCAGTTTAATAAATAAAACCACTTTCAAAATATTAGTTATCAGTCACTTTCCAGTTTCCACACTGAGTGTTTAAATTTGGTGGTGTTGTGTCGTAATTAGATTTAAAAAAGTTTTAAAGGAGCCATTTAAATTGTGTTGTGTAAAATGTGTTGTCTCTTGTAAGCTGGAAAATCAAATCCAATTATATTTTTGGAAAAACAGAGTATTAAGATAAATACCTAGGTGTAATCGTTGACCCTGAATTGACATTTAATTTTCAAGCTGATGATACCGCTAAGAGAGAGTCTGCAGGATGTATAGGTTTATAATTAGCAATACTAATGACTTTACCAAGTTCACGGTGCTTCAAGAAGCTGTATCATACCTACTTATGTCAGAAATTTGTTAGACTCTTAAGATAGTTTTAGGTATATAGTCTGTTTCTGTTAAAGTAACTAAATAAATATGTTGAGTTTGAGTAATAAATAAAAGTCGATAGCTATATAGATGTTTTAGTTAATAAGAAGTACCGTACTACCGTATCCACCTTGTCACCTAGGTCACAAGTTGGATACACTTCTGAATGTAGTACTAGACTGTAAGCGGCAAGTAACAAAGCAGGTAACAAAAGCATCAGTTACTCACAAGTACCAGCACTCAATAATGACCTTAATACTGATTATGTCAATATCACTTCCACTATCTGACGTTGGACAAAAGCCATGTGATTATCTCTAAATATTTATTTTAATACTATACCTTTTTAAAGATATTTATTATAAAAAATATACAAAATTTTATACGATGATCCACTAATACTAATTAACATTAACAGGGATTAGTACTTTTTTGTCCATAGAAAATTTTATATTATCTAGAAAAAAATTCATATATGTGTATGTGTGTGAGAAAACCTATTTCCTGACTTCATTCCAAAACTTTGGTGTCATGGGCAAAACTGGAAATGTTTAATAAAAATATGCCAATTATTTTCAGTAACTGAGATATAGGGCGTTTTTCAAATATGGCCATTTTGAAAATTGTCCATAACTTTTTTATTGTAAACAAATTATTTCTGCAAAGACATTCTAAAGGCACTTTTTTATGTAAAATCCAGTGGCATACTTTTTTTTTCTCAAAGTTATCCGTTTTATCATAAATAGGCAAAACTTTTTTTTTTCAAATGGAAATCATAGTTGGCTATAAATTATAAAAATGGTGGTAGCCCTTTTCAGTGATATAAAGTTGTAGGTACTTATTAAAAAATAACGAAAATATTAACGTGTTTTTGGTTTACATCGCAAGTACAGCTTTGATTTTGATGACAGATATCTCAATTATGTATTGTTAAGATTTATAGTTTGTTAGCAAATTTCACAACTTTAAATAACACTAGCACGTTATTTTAATTATTTATTATTAATTTTTTTTATTTTTTTTTGTTTACAAAATATGAACAAAATTAACAAACTCTAATTTAACACAAGTGAAAATAAAAAATAATTATGAAAATGGTTAATTATTAAATTTTTAATCAATATATTTAGAAAGAGATATATGAGCCCACCCTGTTGAAAAAAAAATCGAAATCTAAATTTCCGCCTTTACAACTGACAAATTCTGTTCAACTGGGCTAATGTAAAAGCTTGCCTATGTGTCATGTTATTCTTATTATTGTGTGAAAGGTTATTCCTTTAAATATTGAAAATACTGTGTGACAAAAAAAAATCTTGTTTAAGTCACAACCTAGTTTTGCCAAGGTATGCCCCACGTACCAATCCAATTTTCTGTTATTGTTTAAAAGATCAGTGTGATCTTAAATTTAAAAACCATCTTGTTGATAGTTCAGTATTCAACAGCTAAAGGTATGTCTTCCAACAAAGGGACAATATATGTGCAAAATATTTTGGTACATAATCATCTGCAGTTAAATTTCCATAAAAATAAGGTCCCACAAATCTTCAAAATATCCCCACCCATATATATCACACACCTTGCCGGTCTTGTTGCACACTGTGTGTTTAAATTTGGTGGTGTTGTATGAATTATATTTAAAAAAGTTTTAAATCAGCCATTTAAATTGTGTTGTGTAAAATGTGTTGTCTCTGAATTTTTGTCATAAGCTGAAAATCAAATCCAATTATATTTTTGGAAAAACAGAGTATTAAGATAAATACCTAGGTGTAATCGTTGACCCTGAATTTATGACATTTAATTTTCAAGCTGATGATATTAGCTAAGAGAGAGTCTGCAGGATGTATAGGTTTATAATTATATTACTAATGACTTTACCTTTCACTTTGTTCAAGAATGTCTGTATCATAACTTTTTATGTCAGAAATTTGTTAAATTCTTTTTAATGATAGTTTTAGGTATATAGTCTGTTTCTGTTAAAGTAACTAAATAAATATATGTTGAGTTTGAGTAATAAATAAAAGTCGATAGCTACATAGATGTTTTGTCAGTTAACACAACTTTATAAAGATAACACCAAAACGTATCCACCTTGTCACCTAGGTCACAAGTTATATTCAAAATATTGAACGCGCGTATTATTCCAGACTGTGTAAGCCAAAAAACAAAGCAGTTATTTTTGACAAAAGCATCAGTTTATATCACTGAAAAGGGCTAAACCAGCATTTTTTATAATTTACCTTAATACTGATTATGTGAAATAAAAAAATTAGAAAATATTAAAGATCAATAAAAGCCATAGTGATTATTCTAAATATTTATTTTAATACTATCCTTTTTAAAGATATTTATTAAATAAAAAATATACAAAATTTTATACAGATGATCCACTAATACTAATTAACATTAAAATATCAGGTTTTTGCCATTAATACTAGTCTTATGTGCTCAGAGCTAATTTTATACATTATATAGTTTTCTCTGTTAACAGATCAAAGCACTATACATTGATAATCCAAACTACAGATTACTAGCAAAATACACAAAAAACACTTTTTTCAAATACTGTTCTAGACAATACTAAAATTTGCAATCTTTCATTTACAAATTTATCACAAACACTGATTACAAGCGAAAAGCAGGTGAACCAGGCTTAAACACATTTATTCATATAGCCAATGGCTTAGAACTTATTGTTTCTATCGATATTCGTTTTAATAATCACAAAAACTAATAAAATAATACACTAAAACAAAAAACCTCATAAGAAACCCATTTAGGCAAAAAGTAAACAAATCGATTTTTGCAGCAATATGGCCGCCAGGACCACGTGACGCGGAGAACCAATCAAAAATTGGTTACCCTATTGTGGCCACTGTCTCTGTATAAAGTCACTGTACGCAAGTCCGTATTCGAGCGCCATCTGTTATATTGTAAAGAGATACGGGCGAATTGACGTGTAAAATAGAGAGTAGAAATCTGTTTTAAATATAAAATTGTGCTACGCGCCGCGAGATGAGTTTTTGATGTTTCGGCGCACAATTTAAATTTGTATATACTAGGCACAAAAGTATGGACCACCATTAATTACTCAATTATCAGTGGTTGATTTCAAAAATTATCTAACACCCCGAATTTATTTTAAATAGTTAGATTTTAGGAATAATTTTCAGTCGTCAACGACGACATTTGACAGTTTAAACTTCGATCATTACGCCATCTCATAGCCTGTAAATAAGTATAATGCGGTCTTAAACGCCGATTAGGACTGCGCAAGTATGTCTTTGAAGGCACGCATCTGTTACGGTGGCCTTCTGAACTAATGCAAACAGTAGAAGGGAAAGTACCGAACATGGGACTATTTTTAATAACTGCAAAATATACACAAATAAATAGATTTAAAATAATTCTTTCAGAATTCTAATGAAAAATAAAATAGGAAAGACAAGAGGGTTGGGATGAAAATCTAATTTGTTATAGGTAGTATGTCATTATGTGTTTTTTCACAAATTATTACTTGAAATTAGGTAGGTACGCATAAAAGTTAAATAATGCAATAAAATATTGATTTGCTCATTTTAAAGCGAAAATAAATAAAAAAAAAAGAAATTTGAGATCATCTTATAGCGAGTCATCTCTTTTGTATTAACTAGGATGACAAAAGATCGTGGTGCCTCTTTTAAAATTTGCGCACTGTATAATAATAATCTCCAAACCAATATCTTGTAATCGTTCTCTCCAATTTACAGGGTGTTATCATTTATTGGGTCACTATCAAACTGTCATTTTTTTAAACTTTTTTACCTCTTGCGATTTTTCCAAATCTGGTACCATTTCCGAATTATTTCCGTATTAACGTAATTATTATTTAATGCACGTGGAGTAAATCAAATTAAATAAGCAAGCTACAAATCTAGTAGGCTGGTTTTGACTTTCTTCATCATGTTTGACGCATTTTATATATAGAGTGTCCCTGAAAAAGTTCCCATCATATGGGAATTTTTTTTATTAGGTCACTTTGTCAAAGTTTAACATAGTGTAACAGAATAGACTATAACAACGGTATAGAGTATATATTTTTATATATTCTAAATATAATTCAGGCAATATTTTACTAAAACTGTTGGTTCTCATGTTCACGCTTAAACAGGCTTGATTATTTCACAAGAATTTTAAGTAAATTTGTCTAATATTAGTTTCGAGAATTTTAAACCCTAAATAAAGTATCATATATCTCAAATGCTATATTTTAGAGTATAGACCGATTTATGGATAAGCTTTCTTAAAAGGTTACAATTTATGCCTTCCTTTTCGAGGGTTTATGATCCCATATGTTCCCTGTTTCATGGTAATCTTTCTTTGGTCTGTTTAATTTAACTTGTTGCAAATGTTAATTGAAACATTTTATTTGGTTCGATGCAATGATAATAAATAGCCAATTTACTATGTTGAAAATACAATAGAGTACTTTGTAATGGGAACATTACCGAAAAGCCGTGTTTTTGTGGCATAATTTTCCCTTCAGAAAAGATAAACTGAAAGGATTTTTCGTGCCTTTTTTTCGCCATGACTTTTCGGACCCATAATGTGGATAAGTTAGTATAGACTTATACATAATCTTAGGACTAAGAATTGAAGGGAATATCATTTTAATCTATTTATTCTCGTGTTTCTAAGACGGAGTTCCAAACTTAAAGTTTGGAGTAGGGACTTAAGCTTCACCATTCACAGCTTTATTCGTTTCGTCCTGACTAATAAAATCAAAGAGGGGATTGGTCTAAGGGGTGTATCTAGTAATAGCTGAGCTAACTTTGTATTTTACGGGAAGACTAAAAGTCAGTCTGTGTCAGAGTTTTGATTCTTATAGTTGATCTTAAATTCTTATTTTGTGGTGGTTTATGGGACTTTACGTATACAGTGGGATATTAAAGTTGAGGGATTTTCAAAGATATTTTATTTTAATTCTATGATTTATTTGGGGAGTAACTTGTTTACAAGAGTTAAATTTACGGGTTATTTAAAGATTCTTGTTTTCTTTTCTTTTGTACTAAGGTTGGGGATTTTAAGATAATTCCCTCATTTTCTAGATTTAAATACTTTTTTTTTCTTATTAGGTTTAAGTATTATTTTTGTACAGCAATTGCAGAATTGGTGAGATAAAATGTTTAATTCAATTTGCACTAACAGTTATAATTCGTTACATTGTAAATTATAATTCACGAAGAAGCCTACAGAGTGCCTTTGATTTTACTTATCATGTATTAGTTAATTAAAGTATTGTGACAGTATTGCCCGCTATATCTCAAATAAATAAATAAATAATTTTAAATATAATAAATACCCGCTCGATAACCCTGCTACAATAGGCAATAACTTTTGCTTTACTAAGGATGAAAAATGGCTTAGTCGAAAATAATCACGTGACTTGCGTTACTTGTCAAAATTGACATTTCTTTAAAAAAATTGCATAAAAAGTGCTTATTTGCTAAAATATGAAAAAATTGTATTAAGAAAAGTTGTTTATTTTTTAATTTTACATATGCATACTAAAAATGATCAAACATTCCAATATTTTTTTTTTAACTGTTTCCTGTTTTTTGAAAATTCTAAAAAAATAATTGCTAACCGATATTCGACAGACATATGTAAAACTATATAATAAACAACTTTTTTTTAACTTGTTTAAAGAAATATCCACAAGTTATGTTATACTTACTTAATAAATAAAGTAAAAACAAATTGTATACCGAATTTTTGCCATAAATTCCGAATTTAAATTTTTGTAACTTCTTAGTTTTTCGAAAATTCAAAAAAAAATACTTTCAAAAATATATATTTCAGTTACCTCAGCTAGAAAAATGAAAACCACTTCTTTAAAGCCTCTAAGCTTGATATAAAGTTGACGTGCTTTTAAAAATTTTAAGTATATATTAATAAATATTTTTTTGGATGAGTATCTTAACTAAAAAAAAATGAAAACAATGATGATTTGGTTTAAAGGTGTAGTTTTCAAAATACAGGATAAAAGATTTAAATAATGAATTCTGCATGATAACAAATTTCAGATGGTATGCCCTCCTACTAGCCGTAAAAGTTGTTTTATCTCTCCACAAAATGTTATGCTGAGATCAAAAATGCTCTTAATTTACTCTTTGAGACCTTATGTATCAAAATGTATTCTTCAGCCCTGGATTAAAAATTGCGCTACATTTTGCGATAATTTATTATTGAATAGGTGTAGGGCCCACATGCGATGGGGGCCCCGCAAGACATGAACCAATATTTTATCAGTGAAATACAAGACCTTTTTTTGTCATTAGTAATTTTAAAGTGCAGCCAAGGGACCAGCAAATTCTTAAAGATTATTAAACTTTTTTTTGTTGTCATCATTTTTTTCTAAAAGGCGCTCTCTCAAGACAATTGCCCGGATAAAGGGCCACTGAACCCATATATGAGATTATTATGATGATGAGGTTACTAACAGAACACATTTTCTTAAAGTTAAACAATTATTATTTTTTTAGAATTTTCAGAAAGCAGGAAAAACTTTAAAAATATAAATATTGGAATTTTTTATCAAAATTTGGTATACGTATGTAAAATTAAAAAATAAACAACTTTTCTTAATACAACTTTTTCATATTTTAGCAAATAAGCCCCTTTTCTGCAATTGTTTTAAAGAAATGTCAATTTTGACAGGTAACGCCAGTCACGTGATTATTTTCCACTAAGCCATTTTTCATCCTTAGTAAATCAAAAGTCATTGCCTATGTTAAACTTGGGCAAAGTGACCTAATAAAAAAAATCCATATGATGCGATCTTTTTCACTTTAAACCGTATGGATTTATGGTAAGATTTATGTTTTAAAGTAAAACGTTAAATTTTATATCCAAATATGTTTTACAGGACGCGTAAAAAACATCAATTAAGTAATGCAAAAAAAAGTGACTACTGAGTCATTTACTTTATTTTGCCAGATATTTCGAGAATTTTGTTTAAAATGTCGTCGGAAAATCGCTCTAGTACTAGAATAAGGATTTTTTCCACATATTCGCTGGAGGAAATGCTAATACTTGATATAAAACAATTAGGTAGACGTATTCATAATTTGGATATTTCCAAAAACAAAATGTATCTTGTTAAACAGCGGTTATAAAAAATAAAATTAATATTTTTGATATATATCAAGTTCATCATGGGACTAAGAAATTTTGTTTTATCTGTCGAGCGTGGGCAGAATGCAAAGATCACAAACAAATCACGAACACGCGCGTGTTCTCTTTTCCGTCGACGAATCATTTTTTTTTATTTATGGACAACAACGCAGTCTGAAAAGAAGCAGATATGCAATGTATTCTATTCGATAGTATATTAGGGGTATTTGTGGAACACAAGCAACTTTCTGAATTTTTCAGGGTTCCTTTCCTAGAATCCAGGCGAAACCAAACCCTGTTTTTTCAGTCCCTGAAAAAACTAGAGAATTCATGAGTTTGAAATAGGTAGTGAGAATAAAACCTAGAAAATTCATATAATTTTTTAAAATGTTCTAAAAATTCTTGAACGTGATCATAATTACCATCCATTCAATTTCAGAATATTTTTTTTTTGTAATCTCTTAAAACATTTGGTTCTATTTTCAATGAACAAAGTGCTTAGCAAGAAACCAATGAACTGACAAAAATCCCAGTTCCTACCAGTAACGTATTTACGGAGGGGAAGGGCAAAAGAGGCAAATGCCCCCACCAGAATTAATAACCCAAAAAAATTTTTGAAAGTAAAACTTATTTTTATTTTAACAAATAGCTACTGGGTCCACTGCATATTATGTAACATTTTTGTAAATAACGTGTCTTTTATACGATATACAATGGTAGCATAGATACTTTTTATTCCTAACAGAATGGTGAATGCGCATACTGTTCAATGTAACATCCACAAAACAGTTTACCTTTTAATGCATTTGCTATGGGTCTACTCCAATAACATCCTGAATATTCTCTGAAAATTTCATCCAAATTGGTCAAACCATCGAGGAATAATTGATGTACATACATAGGATCGAACTGATTACCTCCTCCTTTTTTGAAGTCGGTTAAAAATGATCAAGTCTCTTTGCAACCTTTCATAAACAGATGGCTAGAATGTCTTTATTGGCCACTTACAATGCCAAAAGTCGGGATCTTATATTTTGGTATGTACTTCATTTATATTCTGCCTACGTTCATCATTCAATATACTCCATAAATGAGACGTTACCAACACTTAAAAGATGCTAAGAATATGAAACTTAGTTTAAAAAATTGCATGATAATAGATTTTTGAAATCCTAAGAATGGTAAGGACAAAGAGTTTTAGAAGTCTTCATTAAATGAGCCAACAAGTATTAAATGCAATCAGGATAAGAAAGCATACACATTTTAATCAAGTAATCAAAATTCACGTTTCTGATGATTCATTTAGTCTAATTGATACAGGATCTTCGCTGCAGGATCACATCGCGTCAATTGCCATTTACCACGGCATCGGCTAGGGATGCAAGGGGCAGCTGCCCCCCAGACCTCTCTTCATATTTGTATTTAAAATACACTTTATATAGTACAATTTTGGGTAATTTTTTAATACAAGTCATTCTCGCCGATTTTGTCATTTTTGGCACATCGATAGATTTTGAGTCGCTGATCACGAATCTGAAGTGTAATGTATTCGGCAACGTTTCGTTTCCGAGTTATCCTTCTTCAAAGTAAAAAATTGTACTTTTTCTTGGATTTCCCTTCTTATCTTTAGGAAACGCCCTTTCTTTTAGCATAAATTTGATGGAAGTGATATTTTACATTTACAAAAATGAATTTTGTTTTTGTAAACTTTACCAATTTTTCACGAAGAATGTCAGCTACTTTATGTGTCAGCCATTTTGAAATTAAAAAATTTCAAAGACCTTCAAAACCTTTATATTCAAATTCTTAAACAGATCGTACTATTTTTATATATCTTTTGACAATTTTTATTTAGGTATTCTGAGACATTGTTAATCAGATTAACAGCTTTTCCAAGGATAAAGAGAAGCCGCTACATATACATAAATAGTACTTAAATTTGTTGTGGTGAGTTAAGGACCTGGAAAAGGCAATCCTTGGTGGCTGATGAGGAATGGACGAGTTGTTGTCGCATCGAACGTGCTCTTTGCATGAACGAACTTTGTTTTTAATTGTGTATTTAAGTGCTTTCTACGCTGGAAAATAATTTAATACTTTCGAGCACTAGAATCTCCACGTACACCGTGTTCCACATAAAAGTACCCACTATACCACAGATTAATACAGATACCGTGCTTTCGTTTGGCGCGCAAATCATCACATAACCTCAATTTGGGCGGAGAATCTATCAACTCAGGAGCGTTGGGTCGGCCGGAGACTGGCATTATTGTTTCAGACGCAGTCGTGTGCAGTGGCCGCGTATTTTAGTCTTCGAAGCGCCGGCCGCCGAAGGAAAGTATAAATCAAATTTAAAGACTCTATTAGATATTATTATAAAAAATAATATCAAAATATGAACAGTTCTAGAAAAGTCAATGGTATAGTATGTGCTGCCAAACACTGCAAAATTACAAGCTACAAATCATCTCATAGCTTTTTTAGATTTCCCGAGGATACAAGAAGAGAATTTTTTTCAAAGTTATATAGTTTCCGACAGAAAATAATAATTTGCAAAAACTTTAAGACATATGCTAAAATAGCTCTAAATACGCTATAGGCTTCGCTATACTAATTCATATTCTAAAAACCACTAAATAAATTTCGATTCGTTACTAATTGTCGTTAAAGTTGTGGAAATTACAGATAATGTAGCGATCGAACGATTAATACGTAAAGTAAGTGAGAACGTTTACATCCCATTTCTTGCGTGGCATCGCATTATTACATGTAGGGATTGTTCGAGATCGCGTTTTTAATCCCGGGATTTTCGAAACTGTAAACTGATTTCTAGATTCAAACTGAAAGCCTTAATTGCACGAATTATTTCTTCATTCCATATTTTTTAATCGATTTGTCTAAAAATATTGAAAGTTGTTATGTGAGCTTCATATTACCTACTTAGAATGTAAAAAACTTCTAATAATGTTTTTACTTCCCTCGTGAAAGAAGTATTGTAATCGTGAAAAAATCACACCTCCAGATTTTTTCAAATCTTTACGTTTCAACTTATAAAATTTTGGTTCGAATCCAAGATTGTGGAATGAAGAAATGGTGGCTTAATAAATTATTTAAAAATTCAGCCTGAAAAACTAATTAATGGACTGATTTCAAATTGTGTGTAATAACTAACTGTGGTATGGAGATGAACTAGTAAAACTGTGGTACTAATTCAAGATGGCGAAAAAATATGGCTAAATGGCGGCTATATTAAATGTTTGTAATCCTGAAAAAAATACCCTCTCAGGTTTTACTAGTAATATTTGGTATGAATTTAAAATAGCAAAACAAAATGATAAAATATTTAAAAAATCGGCCTGAAAAAACTACTAATTAGGTTAATTTCAAATTTTGTGCAAACATTAAATTTAACATAGAGACAAATTGGAAAAGTTGTAGTACCAATTTCAGACCTGGGAACAAAATGGCGGCCAAATAATTTTTTTAAAAATCAACGTTAAAAAATCTTATTCTATTGGCTTTAAATTTTGCAGAAAAATTAAATGTAACATAGGATAAACTGGTACGAGTTCAAAACGGGGATGTGTGTCAATGTAAAAACTACTTATTGAATTAATTTTAACTAAATTGAGTCACACTTCACTATTCCTAATAAAATGAAAGCTTCATAACGAGGGAAATTACGGGTAAAGGAAATTTATGGATTGTTTAATTATTATTTGCATGTCATGTAAATACGTATTATAAAATTTTCATTCACTGTTTTAAATTTTGTTTTTAACAAACTTTTATTAATTAGGTTCACTTGTATGTAACTAACTATGTATATAAATAAATATAGGAAGTCGGTTTTAACCTACTTCTGATTTTATTGTATGGATTTGAAATTTTGTAAGCGTACATAATTCGGATGATAATATAATAATTTGCTACCATCGAGCTGATCGATAGTAATAAATGGTACCGATCAATTTTAGCCTACTTCTAACTGTATGGATTTGAAATTTTGTAACTATATCTAATTCGGATAATAATACAGTTTGGCACCATCGAGCTTATCTGATCTGCTCGATGATACCAATCGATTTTAACCTACCTCTAATTTTTAGTCCATTTGAAAATTTGCAAGTGTGGGTAATTCAACTGGCAATATCAAAATTTGGTAAGAGCTAGCTGATCTGACCAGCTCGATGATAAAAAATTCTACACATAGTCCCAGCTAGTAAACCCCTCTTGTTTGGGCTCTTTTGGTTTATTTGGACGAGTCCAATACATAATTTGGTACCACCGAGTTGATCTGATCAGCCCGATGGTTTTTTTTTATTTGTTTTGACGAGTCTAGTACATAGTATGGTACCATCAAACCTAAAGTTTGGGCTAACCTGTTCTGTTGTGATGAGTCCAGTAAAGTGTGTAAAAAGTAAAAAATTATTTATAGTTTTAAAAAAACTAGAAAACAAGCTTTTGTCAGTAACGCACTAAAAAGCACAAAATAATGTAATGTCGTAGTCATTGAAAAAAATATATTTTAAGTAAATTGCATTATTTAGTACTTTTCAGGGCGTTACTGACAAAAGCGTGTTTTCTAGATATTTTAAAATATAATTTTTTATTGTACCGAGGATCACATATGGTTTAATTTATTGGCGTTCAGTTTGCTCGCATTGAAAGTATAAAGCATGTTTGACATTTTAGCGTTAAAACTATTATTTTCTATCTAATCTTAAAGCAAGAAACTGGACCATGGCGTGCAACAGAAAAGATCTTTTAGATAAAATAAACGATCGGCATAAAAGTCATACGTTATGTAGCTTATATTTGAATCATCCCTTACTTATATACGGATATTACAAAAAATATAAATGAACAGAAAAATTGAATTTACTGACCACAAAAACTGTGAAAATCAGAAACATAATATTCCATTTTTGTGATGTGAGAGAGTATAATAGTATATAATATTTACGTTTTTCATACGTACGCCAATGGCTGAACTGAAATAATTATAACATGCCCTAAAACCCCTTCTATATGATACTGAAACACAAGTTTAGCGATATATAACTGATCTAACAATAATATTAAATTTTAACCTTGCCCTTATTCTTTCATAAATCTATAAAAAGTCAAACCACTCTGTATGTGCATAACTACTATGTATACACTAATTTTCCAATATAAATATATTAAACTTGATGATACATTACTCACAAAATATTTTAATAAGGTCCTGCTCAGAATATATAAAAATATTTCGAGTACATCTCTGAGTTCTCCGCCCAGCTAATGGGGTTCGAGTAAACACGTTTACGAATGAAAATTCCAGGAGTGTGGTATCTGATTGGTTGTTAATCTGTGACTATACTATCTGGAAATCCGTAATAAATACGAAGAAAAGTTTCATACAAAAGTTTCTTTAAATTTGAAGTTCTTTTAAAATATAATGTTTCCATGTATACAGTGTGCTAGGACGACATCAACTATAAAATTTTAAATGAGACACCCTGCATTTTTGTCCATTATTTGATTCCATGTCTTAACACAATTTACTAATTTAAACTCTAGTCGATTTCTGCGTAGTTTCCGGGATAATTAAGGTTATGTGTGATTTTTTGAAAACTGGAGCTATTTTTCAAATCAGTATAAAAAATAACAAAAATCTAAAATTGGCCGTTTGGATGGTAATTTCCAGTTTATAAAACATCAATGCATATACAGAATACAAAATTTTTTTCCACATCAATATAAGGAAATCAATCCTGCAGTTTTTTAAAGTGAAAAAAGTCACCCGCTATGTTTTTTATTAATGCAAATGTTCATAAAATACCTACTTTTTCATACCTAATTCAATGGTTACAGAGAAAATCGCAATTTAAAAGAAAATCTGAATTATGTCTTCAATATTGTGATGCTGCATACTAAAAAAATCTATAGGAAGTCATGGAATGGATAATATTTCTAGTTGCATAACTATAGGCCTAATTTTATTTTGTATTTATTTATTGCTAAATTTTAAATTTAAAACCATTATTGAAAATTGATATTAATTAGAACAAGCTTAACAGATTACATGGAAATAGAAAAACAGGAAAAAACTAAAACAAATGACTATATAATTGATTTCCCACATACTGTCCATTTTCTGCAATACACAAAATTAATAAGACTTAATAATTTTTTCATGAATTCATTTACAGAATAATTGTTTCAATTTGTATACACTCTATCTTTAAGAGCGTCCCATAAAAAATAATCTGAGGGTGTCAAATCGGGACTTCGCGGCGGCAATGGAATCTCACCGTTGCTATATATTCTCAAATTAAACTGCTCGTTTAAAAAATGCTCTTATATCTTCTCCACAGTTGTATGGAGCATTATCTTGTATACCAAGTCCACACGAATACGTTCCGGAAGATCATTGAATGTTTCGACTATAGTTATATTAGTAACTTATGTTTATTTTTGACAAGGAAGCAAATAATGGAGAAAATTACAGTCTTACAATGTCTTATTAAAATTTTATAGTTGATGTCGTCCCAGCAAGATTGGTATACCCTGTATACATTCGTATCTATTACGGTTTTCCAGGTAGTATAGTGGGTACTTTCTGTGGAACACGGTGTACATAGTTTCATTGGAAAGAAAATTGGCAAGATGCAGAAGGTTGGGTGGGTGTTTCTGCAGAAGCTTCAGTTATTGCCTTTGACAAGGGACAGAAAAGCTTGAAAGACTGACTTCTGCTAGCGCGTAAAGATACTGTAAGCAGTATTGTAGAAGAGTGTTATACATTTTTAGTAAAGCCCACCAGTGATTTGTAATCAGCTTTCGAAAGGATGGGAAAGGGGGTAGAAACAGGAGTGCAGGCAGGGCCGTTCCTAGCCCCTCGGCCGCCTTTCTGCAGAAATAAAACGGCCGCCCTTTTATAACAAGAAAAAAAAAATATTTTTTGAACAAAAAAATATATTTAAGTTCCTACGTATACATTAACAAGTAACATTGTATCATAACAATCATAACATAAGGTAATAATCTATTAAACGAACCAATAAACAACATAAAACAAAATACAAATGTTTAAACTATTAATTATTTAAATATCAAATAATATAAAAGCCAAACAAACAAAAATTGGTATCTTTTATATTGTATCTAAGTATAAAACTAAGCAAGTCCCAATAAAAAAACAACCTCTTCATTTCAAAAATATTTTTCTGGCTTTTGTACTTGCGAACTCGTCTATTATTTTATTATGGTCTAAATTTTCACAAATTTCATTTTCAATGGCAATTATACTTAAATTTGTAAGCCTTTTCTGTGACATAGAAGATCTTAAATAGTTTTTTATTATTTTTAATTTTGAGAATGACCGTTCACCAGATGCAACCGTTACTGGTATTGTTAAAAAAATTCTCAAGCTTATACATAAATTAGGAAAAGATGAGACCAAATTATTATTATAAATAAATTTTAGAATCTCAATAGGTTTGATTTGATCTGTTAGAGATTTAAATGTAACAATTTCTTCAAATAGTTCTACGCCACTTATATCCCTCGATTCGTCTTCGGTTAATGCGATTTCAAGTTCAACGCATTTTTGTTTTAAATCATCCGATGTCACATCATGAAACCGTGTTAAAAAGTTAAAAATATTACTGCAATACGAAAGAGAATTAAACCTTTCTTCTACTGATATTCTAGCTCGGTCAATAACAGTATAATAAAAATTTATTTTAAATTTCTCTCGTTCGTTAGTTAATACATTGTCTGTACTTTCATAACTAAATTAGGATTTTTTCCGCCTTATACGAACTTCTGGAAAATCTGGGTCCACATCAATTTCATTTGCTAAATTGGATGAAATTTCTATGTAAGTGTTAAAACTTTGGTCCGGTCGCATTTCGTTAATAAAGTTAAGTACATGTTTTAATGATGTGACACACTGAGTCAGATCAATATTAATTTTTTGCAATAATTTACTGACTACTTCAATTTTAACTAATAACTCGTACCATATGACTAAGCTACAGATAAAAGTAAATGATTTTATTTTTTCTAATAATGAATTGGCACTTAGTTTTGTTTTTGAGTCTCTTGTAACATCTTCTGAAAGCTCAACCAAAGCTTTACAAATATTTCCTAGTTGATTCCGAAGTGGTCTAAGCGCTTTAACTCTGCTTTCCCATCGGGTGTCACTTACCGATGTAAGATTTAAATTACTAACATTTTTTTTTTAAACATCTCAACGAAAAGGAGAAGAAGAAAAGAATACATACAGTTCCTGCACGATGTTAAAAAAATTTATTGTTTCGTGGGAGATTTTAGCGGAATCGTTTATTACTAGATTTAGTGTGTGAGCGGTGCAAGGAACAAATATAGCCCTGGAATTAACATTTTTTACCCTTTGTTGAAGTCCGATATGTTTTCCGGACATATTGGCCCCATTATCATAGCCCTGACCTCTTATATCCCTAATATCTAATTCAAACTTAGGCAAAATATCATTAACCAATAGGTTAAAAATCCCTTCCCCAGTTGTATATAAAATAGGAAAAAAACCCAAAAAACACTCTTTTATGACAACATTTTCTTCGTTACAGTCTACATATCTGACTACAAATGTAATTTGCTCTGTATGACTTGCATCTGGAGTAGAATCTAAAATTATGGAAAAATATTTGGATTTTTTTAAGAGTGTCGTAAAATGATGGCAAATATTTTTTGCTAGCAAAGTAATTATTTCGTTTTGAAAATGAATTCCCAAATAGTGAGTTATTTTACTTTTTGATTCTTGGGTCTTTGTAATTTTTTTTAGATGATCGGATAACACTGGGTCAAATTTTGCCACCATTTCAACAGCTTTTAAAAAATTGCCATTATTTTGTTCGTATAAGACGGAACTTTTTCCACGAAATGCCAATGATTGTCCAGCTAAAAATTGAATAATTGCAATAACTCTTTTTAAGATAGAGCGCCAGCGTTCCCTTTCAAGTTCAAAATAATTTTGCCGTTCTTTGTCAATAGTTAATTTTTTATTTAATGACATTTTTAACTCAACCCATTTTTGAATAGCTTGCAAGTGATGTACAGAAGATTCATGCTTGGATAAAATATGTGAAAGATGTCGCCAATCAGAATACCCTATTTTGCTATTTAACTTAAACACTTCCTTACAAAATATTTTACAACAAAGACAAAAAATGCTATTTGCTCTACAAGAGTATACCAACCAAGCTCTTTTAATTTTTTCACCATTTGGCAAAATTCGAAAATATTGAGTTGAAGAAAATTTCCTTCCCGATTCATCAGAAGGAAATTTTTTTTCTATATGCTGAAAATCGTTTTGTACTATTTGCTCAATAACTTGCTTTTGTAAAATATCCGGCCAGGTGAATGGGTCGCTGACATCAAAATCATCATTAGTTTCAGGAATAACTTCGTTTAAGTTAGGATTATCATCGGTTAAGAGCATCTTTTCTTCATTATCTATTTCTGTATTTGATTCAGGGTGTTTTTTTTCTTCAGGGTCGCTTACTTTATGTGCATCCTTTACATTTTCATCCTCAATTGTATCTGTACCCTGTGACGATGTTGATGGAACTAAATATTTTTGCAAAGATCCACTTAATTTTTTTTTTGTTTTCTTCCTTTTCTAATTTTCTTTTTTATATTGAGCTCCAGATAAACGTTTTGTTTTTCTATCGGACATAATAAAATTGAAAGGTAATTAAAGTTAGAAAATTTAGTTTATGTAATAGTTCTGAATCTGCGAAGATATAATTTTATAGTATCCCCAATTAAGTTCGCACCAAATGGAATTTTTTATAAATAATAAGTAAAATTGTAATCTAGCATCAGATTTTGTTTTTAAAATGACCCAAAAAATAAATATAATATTATATTTTTATTAGATAAGTAAATTAGTAAAACTACTTTATACATTTTTTAAAACTTGAAATATAGAAAATTAATCTAGACATAAAATTAACAATAAACCACTTTTTGATCTCAAGCTAAAAAAAATTTTTTTTCACATGTTTAATATTAAATCCAAAACGTAAGATGCGGATTTTGATGGTAATATTAAGTAAAGTAATATCTATCCGAAGAACTTACCTTTTTAAATTAGGAAAATTTGTTTCTTTTGAAATTTCACTTTTGCAAAATGTAGAAAAAAATAACTAAACAACAAACACTTTATATCACTGTTAAACTCTCGCTAGTTAATCGAATACTAAAAAGAAAAACAAAACATTTAAAAACTGCCCCATTCTACAGTATATAGAGCTATATAAAACTATATACTGTACACATACCAATTATGAAGTATAAACAAACATTTTTGCATTGAAAGGCGGCCGCCCTTATCTATCATTTTTATTGCTTTTCCAAGGAACGCTGCTATAAATAGTTCTATTGTAATTTCGGCAACTGATGCACAGCAAAAAAAGAAATGACCGGTAATAAATTTCTTATGAATGTTTTATCTTAAAAGCCTAACAAAATGTAATTTAATTTTTCTTTATTTTGAAAACAAAAATATAGGTATATTTTTGTAATCAAATGGCTAATTTTGTGTTTTTGGCGGGCGGCCTGCGGCCGCCCCATAATTTGGCCGCCTTTGTGCCGGCACACCGTGCACACCCCTAAAAACGGCCCTGAGTGCAGGATTTGTAGTGTGTTTATAAGGTATACATACCTTTCAGCTAAAATAAACGGTATCTTCGTGTCAGCTGTAGCAGTTTAGATGTGATATATGATCACGCCAACGGAGAACCTGACTGCAAACCAATACCAAATAAGTTAAATGAATTTTAGAAGGATTCGAATAATCATTTGAATGGTGTAGGTATTGGAAGATAATTTGTAGATAATGGACACAATATTATTTTAATAACACAGTTATCGTTCTAAAAATAAAAAAAGGTTTGTTTAATTGTAACAGTTTTATTATGACCATGATATTAGTCACCATAACTATTAGGTATTTCAAAATAAACATTAATGGTTATGCTGATTTCGTTTATCTTTTGTATATTGCGTGGTAGACATATTTTAAATAACAACAAGATTCCTGTAGCTATTTTTTGTAGACAATTTCGAAACTTTGTATTTAATATTTTTTGGAGATAATATGAACACAATGTTACACCAGTTATTACATTGCAAACAAAAGGAATCGTAAGTTGTAAACACAAAAACACTATTTGCAGCTTGCATTTTATTCTACATTACTAATTTCAGAAGTATATGAATTACTAATCGCCTTTACCTTTTTTAATTTTGATAAATTGTATCTAATAAATTGTAATGGCGCATGTTTTATTGTTTATTTGTCTAGTTATCAATTTGATTTTTTAGAATTGTACTGTATAATACTTTGTGATAAAGACTAGCAGCAATTAACCGATAAAAGTTACTTCGATTTGTTTATCTATTCTTTCAATCTGAATCTATCGATATCTGAATGAAACAGATCCAAACACTCTTTATATATTCAGATATATTTACATTCAGATTGTAAGGAGAAGAAATATCCATTTTCCTCCCCACATTTTTATTGGTCAAAATCTTTAAGTCCAGATCTAATAACTAAGTAAACGACAAAAATGAATTTCACCTTCCACGCTGCTATTCCCGCCAACAACCAGACCGGAGGGAACCGGATGTTCCCGTGGTAGTTTGGGGGTAAATCACATTCTCCGCCATCACATACCCTCTCAAGTGGAGGGAATAGCCGAGATTCGGACTCCTCTATAAACTGTAGGGCCCGTCTGGCTGACATCCCCCAGACGTAAATTTCTTCTCTTATCCCAGAAGGGTGATTCTAGTCCCCTTCTCCGCGCACCCTTTTACTCTCTATATGTTGTCTGAACAAAAAGTGAAAAGACCGCTAAACCAGAACTGTCAAGTCAAATCAAGTAACACAAAACTGTGGGTTTTAAATACTTAAACCAGTTTTACAGATATACAGGTAAAATGTTCTGGATTTTCCGTTATAGCTTAATTAAACGTTTCGAGTAACTAGAATTATCTTTTTGCTATGTGTAACTAAATGTATGATCATTAATTCTTTTTCTAAATGTTCTGTATGTTTGTCCAATATAAAATGTTGAATAGGTTCTAAAATTTATCTTGTAAACACCGGATTTATTCTGTTTTTTGGTTTTCATCTTATTATTTTTAATATATCTACCAAAGCTGTTATTAGTCCTAAAAGCAACAGTTTCACTTTTATTTTTAAAACACTTAGCAACATTTGATGTTTTTTTGCTGTATAAATTTGTGTGAAATTAAGTATTTTCATTGAACTTATTAGTAGGATAAACTAACTGTAATACTTTTTTATATTGTTTCTTTTTTACTATTTTGTCTATAAAATTTTCATGATAACTGTAACTAACCGCTATTTGATTTATTCTATTTAACTCCTTAGTATAACTTTCATTGCTTAGAGGTATGTTGATCAATCTATGAACAAAACTATTATATGTTGATATTTTATGTGCAAAAGTGTGATTAGAAATTCGTATCTATTATTCTTAATAATTTATTTATTTAAGTCTAAGAATTGATTTCCTTATTATTTTTTAACTAAACTGTAAAATTTATATTTTTGTGTAGGTTATTTATATGATCTAAAAATGATTTTAATTGTCTGTCAGTACTAGAACATGCTAATACATCATCAACATATCTAAACCTATAAATACAATTTTTACTAACGGAATATTCATGAATATTAGTTTCTAAATGATCCATAAATATCTCGGCTAAAATTCGAGTTAAAAGGTTTTCTATTATTAAACCGTCCTTACCTATATACGAGGGTAAATCAAATATAAACGGTAATTTTACTATTTAGCTTAGCACGTAATTCCGAACTAGATGATTTCATGCTCTAGCATTGCTTGGTAATAAAAATTTTATAAGGAGGGGGAAACCGGCTTGGGTATAGGGTTGCCAGGTGTCCTGGATTTCGCAGGACGTCCTGGATTTGAGCCCCGGATTTCAGCGTCCTGCGAAGACATCTTTCAGGGCGCAAGATGTCCTGGATTCCATGAATGCTCAAAATTACTCTCGGGAATTGTTTGTTTACCATTACCATTTCACTTACCGCGTACAGTGACTTTATATAAGGAATACACTCAGTGAGCCCTGACTGGGCCAATCGAAAACGGTATCATATCTTTTCAAGTTTCATCGTTTCGTCAACTAATTGCCATAAATATCGCGTATTCGCGTAAAGTAATACGTTTTTTTATTTCCTACTTTTTAAAAATTGTACCTAAATCATCAGGTCAGGAGACTTTTGCTTTTCTGCGAGAAATTATTGGTAAGTTTTGTTTTATCCTATTCTTATCCTGTTATTATTTTAATAATAGACGCCCTCAAAAATGCTAAACGGATAAGTAAATACAGAGAAGAATGGGAAAATAATTTTTCTTGGCTTAAACAATATAATAAAAAAGCTCATTGCACCTTATGTAAAAAAAGTTTTTCATTTATGCACGGAGGTATGGGGGACATAAAACGGCACGCAGAAGGTGTTGAACACAAAAAGGCTGAACTTGTGCTAAAACAAAATAAAATTTTACAGTCATTTTTGGGATGGGAGCGGGACATCAGAGATTCTCAACAAGAGAAAATACTGGCCGCGGAAATGACGAACGTATATCACAGTGTTAAACACGCCCATTCGTACATCTCATTAGATTGCACAATTCAGCTAATTTCACTAATTTATAGTGATTCCCAAATTGCTACAAAAATTCATTTGGGGAGAACAAAAGCAAGTTCAATAGCATTTAACGTTCTTGGCCCTATGTCACTAGAAACGGCGTTAAATGAGCTTAAAAAGGTAACGGTTTTTGGAATCTCTACAGATGCCTCCAATCATGGAAGTACTAAGCTTTTTTCAGTACTGCTGAGGTATTATGTTCCAGTGGAAGGCGTAAAATTGTGAATTAAAATATGATTTTTCAGAAAACAATTGGTTTTCAAAATTAAATATTTTTTCTCTAGAAAAAACTTTTACTTTTGAGTCACTTAGGGAAATTGTAACTGAATTATCCATTGACATTGATTTTGATACTTTTATAATGAAGAGTTTTGCATAATGAAACCGACCCTTGACAAAGCTCTATCTGAGGAAGGATCTGTTATCCAAAAATGGAGTAATATATTTATTGAGAACAATGAACTTAAATTTTTTTTTAAAATGATTCACTTTGGGTTTTCAATATTCGGCTCAAATGCCGACTCTGAAAGAATTTTTACCATGTCAAAGCAGAGCTGCAAGTTAAAACAAATTTTAACCTAACTTGTAAGGAGGTTTATTACAAGGTAATTGAGAACAAAAAGCTTTTAGAAGCTGGTAAATCAAATAACAAATATTCCTTTCCATTAAAAAAATAATAAGCTATTTTGTTAAAACAATTTTATTATGTTATGTTTTATATATATATATATATATATATATATATATATATATATATATATATAAAATATATCAATGATTTGTTTAATTAAGGCGGCCTTGGTGTAAGAAAGAAAAGGAGTCTATATTTTTTTCAAAATTAAGTCCTTTTTTGCCTCCTGGAAAGATTTGAGAAAGTGACGTGTCCGTCCATCCTTTTCATACACCAAAAAGTGCTCAATTATTATTCATGATTTGATGTAGAAAAATTAGCAATTTTTAATGTTTTAGTTTAATACAAAATGTCCTTCCTAATTTGCGTTTCTCCTTCCTTTTTCAACTCTGTGTCCTGTAATTCTCAAATTTGACCCTTGCAACCCTACTTGGGTAGCATCTGTGCTCGGTTCTGTCGGCAGTACAGTCATGACTGAGCGCGAGGTACCTTGGGCGAGAACGTGTCGAAAATTAAAGTCATGATCGACGCCCAAGGACAAGTCTCACAGATGACAACATCCGTGCTCTCTTCCAGAGCTTGTTGAAAGTGATCGCCGGTTAACTATTCAATAAATCTCATCAGAAGTGGGTATCAGCTATGGGAGTGTTCAATCCATCATCACTAATCAACTTGGCTTTAGAAAAATTAGTGCTGGCTGAGTTCCGAGGTTGTTGACCGAAAATCAAAAACAGGTCAGGTCGTAGATCAGTGAATTAATTCTGAATCGATTTCGACAGGAATGGCAGGTTTTTTGAGGCGTACCGTCACTTGTGATGAGACGTGGGTCCACTATTATACTCCCGAATAAAAAAATGGCGAGTAAGTAAGCCCAGTCAAAGCCAAAACCCGTCTCTCAGCCGGAAAAGAGCTTGCAACTGTTTTCTTTGACTTAAGGGGAGTTTTTCTCATTGTATGACCATTAGAGAAGTCTTCATGACAAAGCCAGGCTACACACTGAAGTTCTGACAAGGGATAAATTGGAAAAAATGGGCTGGGAAACCCTCGATCACCCTCCTTATAGCCCTGACTTATCACCCTATGATTATTTTTTGTTCGCACCCTTGAAAGAATCACTTGGAGGCAAAAGACAACTCGCCTTATTTTTATGAAGAAGGAATATTCAAGCTTCCAAATCGGTGGCAAAAGTGTGTAGAGCATCGAGGTGAGTACATTGAAAAATATTAAATATTTAGTTTGTGTATAGCATTGATCAATAAATGTATTTTACAAAATTACCCTTTATATTTAATTTACCTTCGTACATAGTCTGGTTAAATTCAAAATAATTTTGATCCAAAGAGGTCGACAAGGCTTCTAAGATATCTTGCTTATAAATTGAATTAAAATTATTTTTTGTAAGAAGTTCTTCAACTAGTAGTATAATATCAGATGGCGGTATACTCGTGAATAAATTTTGAACATCAAAGGACATCAGTTTTTCGTTACTTGGAAGCGTTAAATTATCGATTTAATTTATTAACTGAAAGCTATTTTTTTACTGTATATAGGTTTAAAATGTCAATATTTTATTAGAATGTTTACTAACTTATTAGAAAAACTACTTAATGTTATCAAATTTTTAGTTAACTATTGTATTTGATAATAGGTATTTTCCAGTATTCGTAAGTTACATATTTTGTGATGCTAATTCACACTTAACTTCTTATTGTTCTGTATTGTTTTTACTCTCTTTTACATTAAGAATTATATGCAACTTTTAAGGAACCTACAAAAATTTTTTTTACATTTCCTACATTTTCCCAAACAAACGCCTAAATATTTTAGTAGCAAGAGAACGAAAAAATCACAGTATTTGCTGTAAGCTTTAGCTTTCAATTTCGTGCCTGAAGATCTCGAATACAAGAAAGAATCTGCCTTAAGCCACATGACTCTCGGTATTATTATTAAAACATTGTGTTTTTCATAATGGGCTTGAATATCTCAAATACAAGAAACCATCGTCCACATTATGATTAAAAATTTCAATTCTATGCTTAAAGATACCAAATAAAAAAAGCATCTACCTTTAGACACTTTTTCATACTAGGAACATTCACTTACAGATGCTTTACCCAACCAAACACCTAAATAGTTTTCTAGAAAAGGAACGAAAAAATGTTAATATTTATTGTAAGCTTTACTTTTCAGTTCCGTGTTTGAAGATCTGAAATACAAGAAAGCATCTGCCTTCAGACACATGACTCACGGTCTTATCATTAAAAAATGTTGTCTTTTTTATAATGGGAACATTCACTTACGGTATGTTTTGCAGACGACAAAGTTCATTTTACGATAACTGGTTATGACTTTTGAAAGTGACCTTTAAATACCGCGAGTCGCGTGCCGGATTTTATTATAATAATATTAAACAGCATTTAGCATAAAACGATTTTACGTAGAGTTATATAGGTTTATTTTACAATGATATTGTAATTTCCACAAATAATTTAGAAAAAAACAAATAACCAATAAAGAGTTGAATAGTGCTTACAAGCAAACCAATTACAACAAGTAACCTATGTGTATCACTAATGGAAATAAAAATAATGAGAATACAAATGTACCTAAGAAGTTGATCTTTATCATAAGAATCAAAAAAATCACAAGGTCTAGGCCCCAATGTGATGAGACCTAAACTGTATATTTTTATTGTTAGTATTACATGTTTGTATTTTAAGTATTAATACATATTTATAGTTAGAAAGTAAAAAACTCCCGTGTTTAATAATCATTCACTAAGGATATTTGGTAGTAAAACCCTGCTGCCAGAGGTTTCCTCCTCAAACATCATGCATAAGACCTGAAAATTTTTTGATAGGTATTATATAAACACCTGTTCAAAATGACTGCACTATTTTGCCATAAGACTGACAACCAGTCTGTCCAAATAATCGAAATAATAGGATATATATATTTAAGGTGTTCTGAAGATAAGTAATTTATTATTTAAAAAAAAATATTGAGTGAGGAGTGAAAAGAACCATTTTAATGTTATAGCTAGATGGGCAGAACTGAGAGATCATTTTGTACAACATAAAAAGATTCCAGCTCCATCACGATGGGATAGATACCAAATTAACAATCTTAAATATACAATTAATTTAAAAGATATATTTTTAATAATACCGGAGTTAGAAGCAAAAGTGTCACATGAATGAATCTATTTATTAGTTAGGTATTAGAGGGCACGTAACACTTTAATCGTATATTCAGTCAAGGAGCGTTGAAGAAAGTAGAAGCTATATATTATAAATTGTAAGTTACAGACCATTATAATTCGGTTTAATGTACTATGTATATATTGATAGAACCAAATTTAAAATCTGCAGGCCAAATTATTTTTTACAAAGAGTCAAAGAAAATAGTCTAAAGGGTACGGTTATTTTGCACATACAAAAAATTATCCCGTAGAAATTTACTGAATGAAGTTCACTTAGAATCAGAAAATTGGTATAATTATTTTCTTATGGATTAAGAAAAGTATTTTGAAATCCTAAGCCCAGTAGCTTCAAAAATTTAGAGACAAGTACTCATCGGGATTCAATTAACCAGCCTTTTAATACAGATAATGTGCAGGGTGATTAAGTATAACTTTCTCATTTTTCGAAACACATAAAAATTGAAAATATTGAAATATAATTTGTAATGTTTGCTACATATATTAAAATGTTCCTACCTTTATTGATATTAAACTGGGAAAGTTTAATTTTTCTATTGGCATGCCCTGTATATTATATTTTTATATAAGCTTCCTTTATTTGCATTTAGATTGATTTCTTTATAATTGAAAACCAATTTTTATAGAAATATTTATATTTTCTTTTAGGTCTGTCTATAATCTCTAGATTTTACTTTCCACGGCTGTGTAAAAATCTATAAACCCTGCCAGAACTGCTATAGAAAATAGAATTTCAACAAAAATACAAGTGGAAGATTTTTACGACAAACAAAGCAACGCCAATGAAGTAAACTGCTCGGTTTTCACCATGCACTATCAAAAAAGGAACGTAGTGCGAAACGGTACTCTTCTGAACTGTCTACTAGACAGTGCCGTGTATAAGGAGGTTG
This sequence comes from Kuschelorhynchus macadamiae, assembly GCA_030620095.1. Classification (NCBI taxonomy): domain Eukaryota; kingdom Metazoa; phylum Arthropoda; class Insecta; order Coleoptera; family Curculionidae; genus Kuschelorhynchus; species Kuschelorhynchus macadamiae. The sequence continues at coordinate 176,358 of JAUTXW010000538.1, read as the reverse complement.
GGGTTAACCCACTTTTATTTAAGCTAAATTGATAGAAATAGTATAAAACAAGTACCTTTTTTTTGGATTGGCGGGTAACCTCCTCCCCCCCACCGCTCATCGCCTGTTTTACATATAACTAAAATAAAGTAATAACCTTTCCTTTTTTTTTGTTGTTGAACATTTTCATCGTCTCAACCCCCCCCCCCCCCCCCCCCAGAAAATCACCCGATACAAAGATAATTTTAGGTCACATGTAATAAAATTACGAAATTAATTTTTATGTTTTCACGGGTTAAAATATATTTTCAACAGTCAGTTTTGTCACAAGAGGATTTGAAAATTCTTGCAATAACTGCTAAATTTATCTCCACAAGCCAGCCTAAGGAATAAATTCCTTAAGATAAGTTAATTATCTTTTGTCTACAATAACAAGTTTTATTTTTAATCAGGAATTTTACAAGATTCGCACGTAAATGGTAAACAATAGTAGAGGATGAATATATGTGTACATAAATGAAGTTTAAAAATATCCCGGTAACAACGAACTAATGTCCGCTCCTTTTTTTCTAAACGGATTTTCATCAGTTGATGAGCTATACAGATTTAACAAAAATTTAATATGGCGGAATTCAGGGGCCATTTTGTGTAGCATGAAAAAAAATTATTTTTTCGTGCTATGGCCATCAAACTAAAGACCTCGTTAGATGATTTTCAGAGCGGAATATTCAATTCATTAAAAAAAAGGTTCGAAAATGAATAGTTTTTGAGATACAGGATGTTAAAAATTCTATAAAAAAAAATTGTTTTTCTATCATAACTTTTATATCACTCTAAATATTTTTATCAAATTTGGTTACATCTTTTTAACGCAAAGGGGTTTTTTAAGTTCTTACCAGTGGCGCCCGTACGGGGTTTGGAGTAGTTTTAAAAAAAATGGTACGCCACTGCTTTTTCTGTATGAAAAACCATGAATTCATGCATCAACTGCAATCCAAATGCAATTTTGCAATGATAATTTTATGTAAAATACGCTTCTGGTTATTTTTTTATGAAACATACGTATTCGAAAGTTATGACGTGTAATGCTGTGAAATACCCATAAAAAGAAAGAATTATAATTTGGAATATTCTACTCAGTGATTCTTTTATTTGCGGTCATGTTCCCTTACATCTCCCGAACTTTTTTTTGCGGCGACACTTATGATTTCCCTTTACCATTTTTCTCCTTTTTACCTTTTTTTTTAATTTAATAAAATTGACTAATGCACCATCATTTCTAGATGTACTACTTTCTAATTTGTACTAATAATTTGATAGGAAAATTTAAGAACTGCAATTTAATCCACTAGTCAAAAAAAAACCAAAGTGGCAAGGTGGGCTTTGCCAAAGACAGTAATTCATTTGTTTAAAACAATAATATGACAGTTGTCAAAACTTTTGATTAAAGTGCACTTGTGTGATTTTTAAAAGTTTATTTAATTTTCTTTTGGTGAAATGGTCCAGTTTACAAACTGTGAAATGGCGGACATGCACTTCGTGTATAGAATGGCTCACGGTAACGCTCACATTGCAGGACGAATGTATCAAGAAAGATATCCTAACCTTCCGCTACCTAACAGACAATTTTTTGTTAATATTTACTCCAGACATTGTGAAACTGGTAGTTTTAAAAGGTCTACTACCCTTATATTGCTCGTACCTAGATGAAAGTTATGCCGATCCCTGGATTGGGCGTGCTGCACCACAATTTTGGCCACCCAGGTCACCTGATTTTACTGCTATAGATTTCTTTCTCTGGGGACACCTAAAAACATTAGTGTGCACTACACCAGTTCAAAGCGAAGAAAATTTACGAAATCGGATAGAAAAGTCCTGTACAATTATTAGGAACACTCCTGGTAAAGGGTTCCCCAGTCGCTAATAAGACGTACAAACGCATGTATTAAAGTCGAGGGAGGCCATTTCCAGCAGTTCCTTTAAATTTATTTTTTCTTAGAGAGTATTATTATTTGTAAGGTTGGTTAAGTTATTTTTAGTTTACAGTTATTTTAGTTTATTATTTTGAAAATAAACGTCTCCGTGTTTGTAGTTTAGTGTATTTTTTTAATATTAATTATTTTTTTATTTATGTACGCACCTTAATCAAAAGTTTTGACAACTGTAGTATTATTGTTATAAACAAATGAATTACTGCCGTTTTACAAAGCCCACCTTGCCACTTTAGGTTTTTTCGACTAGTGGATTAAATAGCAGTTTGTAAAGTAAAGTAAATTTTCCTACCAAATTATTAATTCAATTAGAAAGTAGTACATTTAGAAATAATGGTATAGTAGTACGTTTTATTAAATAAAAAAAAAGCTAAAAACGGTGCTGACTGTATTATCTCTACCTCGGAGGTTAAAATGTAAACTATTGTATTATTACAAAATTCACTGTCAAATTCATTATCGGATTCTAAATTGGAGCGCTAGTTCGGTAGTCAACAAAGTATTCATAATATTGTTCGAATTCTGAGTGATTTAAGGTTTAAAGATTCTGGTCGGTACTTTTTTGTAAAATACAAGATTTTACCTGTACCCAGAATTCATATATTTCAAGCGTTGTGTGTTTTTAAAAAAAATATGGACTTCCACAGACAAGAAATGATCATCATACTAGATATAAAGATCTCTTTCTTGTCTTGTAATGGCTGTACGTTTTTCAAGGACTCTCCCGAAAAAAGACTTTTAAAAAACAGGCTGAGACTATTTAGTTTGAAAGAACTACTACTACTACAATATTCAGGACTTTTTTTACTTAATGCGCTTAATGTGTTTTATTGTTTACTCATTTTCATGTACTAAATGGTATCAAAAACATACAAAAAACCCACCATCTAAATAATGTTCCACACTTGACCACATTATAGGTTTTTAAGTTTAACACGAAAAATCACATTTGTATAGTGCTGAAGATGACTTCATAGAGGTCGAAACGTCGACTAATTACAACAACAGATTTCTATATGCGTTTTATTGACCATCATCCAACCTAAAACACCACCAAAATCTAATCATCATTTGGTCTTGATAGTTGTTAATTGGTTAATTTTTTCTTGGCGTTTTCTTCAGTTATTATAACCATTATGCATTTAAATTAAATACATGATTTTATTGGTATTAAAACATGTAAAACAACAAGAATGGACCTATAGATCCCTTTCAAGGAGGTGAATTATTAGTGATATTCGAATGATGCAGAACTTGTTTTGTACATGATATTGTATCCACTGGGTATGTTCAGGAGGGCGAAGTTCTTTTCACCCCTCGTCTAAATTCGTCACTGCATGATTTGGATTTAAACTGGTGTTAGTTGTTTCAACACTGCATCACTATTTCACTAAACATGTAAAAAGAAAATAGTAAATACAATACATCTAATCATTTAACTATTTACAGAAAAGATTCTGGTATCATCAAAGCAATGGAAATTAGTTAAGCGAGTAATTTCAACAAGTAACATCATGCAGTTTGCGACATGAGGCAATTAAAATTAATTCAACTGATTTTTTATTTTTAATGATAATAAGCACAACATTTTTTCACCTTTTTAAAGAATCCCAAATTATATCTTACGGACTTTGCAGCTGAAGGATGTATCACATAGAAAACATGTTTACCTCAAATTACGCATAAACAATCTTATAGGGTAGGAGATATGTTGGAAACATTTAAATATTATTTCAAAAGGGAAGTTTATATTTAGAAGTTGGAAAAAATCTGAATAAGTAATTATTTAATAGTGTATATTATTTTGAGTAGAAAGGTTTTATAAATCCATGCTTAGTATGATAATTTACCCACCTGCCCTTAACGTATGGGAAAGTTCCATCATTATACGAGAAAAACCTGGACTTATTATACTAGGTGTGCTTTTTAGGGGACTTAAATACATATAACATAAATCCTAAATCGTTAATTAGTTGTATTTCATCCACCAGCTGATCGAAAGCTGTTCGTATTTGAGAAACTAGAGAGTTTTGAGCAGCATGTCGCGAGTTTATGTAAATAGGTCGGATCGTTTTTGTTATATATGTGGTGAAGTAACTTTTGTGAAACAAAAACGTACTCTTAGCCCTTTAATAAATAGAGCTTACCACTTGTATTTTGGTAACAAAGTTGGAGACTATGATAAAAATTGGGCTCCCCATAAATGCCGAAACAAATGTGCGTCATTCGCGACTGGCTAAGTGAAAAAAAGCGTAAGATGCCCATCGCTGTTTCTATGATCTGGTGAGAATCTAAAGGCCACGTTACTGTCTGTTACTTTTGCTTTTGACACCCATCAAAAAAGGCTTTTCGGAGAAATAACCCAAATTTACGAATTGCCTGTACCTAATCGACCTCAAGAATATACCCTTGATTCTGATGATTATCAAACAGGTTCAAACGGTAGTGTACAGGAAAATGTCGCCGGCACATCTACCTCGCAAGACTCCTATTTTATCTGTGAACTTCCAAACAAAAAGCCTCACCAAATAAGTCAAAGCGAATTAAGTGAACTTATAAAAGATTTAGAATTGCCCAAGAAAAAAGCAGAACTATTGGCCTCTCGATTGTAACAATGGAATTTACTTCAAGATGAAGTAAAAGTTTCTGTGTACTGAAGCCGCCAGAAAAACCTAACACCATTTTTTAACATGGAAAACAAACAGCCTGTACAGAGATTGAGCGATTAATGGCAACTTTAAATCTAGACTGGCTAAGTGAAAAAAAGCGTAAGATGCCCATCGCTGTTTCTATGATCTGGTGAGAATCTAAAGGCCACGTTACTGTCTGTTACTTTTGCTTTTGACACCCATCAAAAAAGGCTTTTCGGAGAAATAACCCAAATTTACGAATTGCCTGTACCTAATCGACCTCAAGAATATACCCTTGATTCTGATGATTATCAAACAGGTTCAAACGGTAGTGTACAGGAAAATGTCGCCGGCACATCTACCTCGCAAGACTCCTATTTTATCTGTGAACTTCCAAACAAAAAGCCTCACCAAATAAGTCAAAGCGAATTAAGTGAACTTATAAAAGATTTAGAATTGCCCAAGAAAAAAGCAGAACTATTGGCCTCTCGATTGTAACAATGGAATTTACTTCAAAATGAAGTAAAAGTTTCTGTGTACTGAAGCCGCCAGAAAAACCTAACACCATTTTTTAACATGGAAAACAAACAGCCTGTACAGAGATTGAGCGATTAATGGCAACTTTAAATCTAGACTATGATCCAAAAGACTGAGACTTTTTATTGATTCCACAAAAGTAGATCTTAAAGCTGTGTTACTCCATAATGTAAACGAGTTGCCTTCAGTCCCATCGGGCGTGGTGAAGTTACTAAAGTTTACAGAGTGGTGGGGAGAGGTTGGATGGGAGATTTGTAAACGAAAATCGATGTTATTGTGAATGGATGCCTTCAGGGAAATGAGGAACGTGTGTAAAAGAAGGAAATGACCTCAGAGGGCCATTACCTACAGAAAATAATGCAAAAATCCAATTAATACCTCTCTAACAAGCATAGATAGTATTTCGTCAGATAAAATGTTTTGGTAGTGTTTGTGAGAAAAGATAAGTCACGAGGAAAAGAAGGTTCTTTGGATGACCCCAGGATAAAAAGGGTTGAATGAGAAGCTGCTTCCAATTGTAAGAACGGTATTCAGGATTTGGTCTAACTCGTGGTTTGTCCTAGCTATCTAAATTACCAGAAGAAAGGTACGTCGAGTGGGAAAAAGTGAAATAGTATTTATATTTCAATATAGAGTTGATGTAGTTATAGCAAGCTATGCTGAAATGTTATACTCACGGTTTCTCCCTTATCAGCAGAGTTCTTTGCGATCGACATAATTTCAATTACAAATTGCAGATGTTACAAAGCCAACAGATTCTATAAAACGCCCAGAAAATTTTGTTAAAACTAAATAGTTAGCTAATTGAGGCAATTATATTTTAATTTTGTTATGATAATAAAATTGCAAATAATTAAGTTAATTATGGCTTTGGTGAAGAACTAAAAGTACAATAAATAAATTAAAAAGTGGTATAAGAAAATGCAGTTTTTCATTTTATATACTCAGCATGAATGAATATTGGATTTTATACTTTCAACTGTTTGAACGTAAACTTATTTTTACAGAGATTACCGTAAAATCAGACATTATCTTAAGAAAAAATGAGAATCACATTTTTCATTTTATATACTCAGCATGAATGAATACTGGATTTTATACTTGCAACTGTCTGAATGTAAGCTTATTTTTACAGAGATTACCATAAAATCAGACATTGTCTTAGGAAAAAATGAGAATCACATAATATTTCCAATATAAATAGATATAAAAAATGAGAAGTAAATAGAACAAACAATTTAGAAGTGTCTTTTAGAATAGAATAATTGTAGAATGTTCTGAAAATATGATTCAGACTGTTAAAAACAATGTTTTTACTAGTTATAGTTATTTTTGTCATTTTTATGTTCATCTTTTTTTAATGGTAATCTAATACCGTACTAAAGAAAAGATGTCATATATACCAAATATCCGAAGTGTAAGTTTTTTATGTAGTATTCTTTTATTTTTTAAAAATGCGTTGTTTTTCTTATTTTGTATTGTGATTAAATTCAAAATTTATTATTTTAAAAAAATCATACAGTAAAAGGTTAAATATTTTGTTGGGTTTTTTGCAATACAAACGCAGCCAAACAAAAATCAAGAGATTTTCTATTCGGTAATCTTCACCTTCGTTGAAGATCAAGTGACTGATGTTAAGGACATGACCATTGTTCTGGTGACTAGCAACTTATTTCTACAGGTATTCGAAATGAAGAAATACTTTCAGCAAGTGAATAATGCTAATGCTGAAGTAACTTAAGTTACAGGTTACCTTTATGTACAGGGTGTTCCAGCGAGGACTGAACAGGGACCTATTTTCGACCTTCCTTGTATTTTGGAAAAATTCAAAATAGCCAATCGATGTATTTTTTCTTGTAGAATCCAAAAATGTCATCGAAAAAAATATTTGAACCAGAAACAAAAGAGTTACGCTATGCATCAGGTGTTTTTTAAATGGAATGTATCGTTTTTTATACGATTTTTGGAAAGAGTGATTTTTTTTATGTCCGTTCTGATTAAAAGATTTGATTTTGCGATAGCTGTTTATATTACATTTTAATGTTTTACAAACTAAAATTTTAGCTTCACCTGTTTAAAATATACGATAGGTTGGTATAGGTGATCAAGGTAAAATGACGTTTGAATGCTTTGTCAATAAAAATTGACATTATTTTAATTATTGTCGAAGTCTTTACCTAAAAAATATATATTTGACTCTGATCGAAATGAAATACTCTTTGGACGAGAGACTACAGATTGTTATGCTATTTTACAAGTGCCAAGAAAATGCAAGAGAAGCAAGAAGAAGATTTATTGCAAATTTTCATAGAAATATATCCATCAATACAATTCTAAGGATAAAAAACCTATTTGAGGAAAATAAAACTTTACATGATAGAAAAAGAAATTCAATAAAAAATAATTATTAAATAATAAAATAAAACTACTAATAACATAAGTTTTCAATGTGACCGCCGTTTTTCTCGAAACAACATCGATAACCCCTTTGTAGCCTTTCTAAACTTGCTGTTACAATATGATTTTCCTGGTTAAGGCGGTTTATTTCATCGACAATTTTTCCCATGATCTCTTGAATATTTTCGTTTCGTTGTCTGTATACGACGTTCTTCAAATGGCCCCAAAGAAATGTATCCAAAACTGAGAGGTCGGGGCTATTGGGCGGCCAAGCATATGTTCCATTTCGCCCTATCCATTCGTTATGGCGCCGATTTAAAAATTGAACCACATCATGCACGGCATGAGGAGGCGCCCCATCATGTTGCCAAATTAAATTCTGAGATTCTGCCAATGGTAAGTCTTCCAAAAAATTTTCAATTTCGTTTCCTAAAAACTCATAATATCTGTGCCCATTTAAAGTCCCGTTAAAAAATATTGGTCCCAAAGTTTTATTGTTTTTTATCCCACACCAAACATGAATAGAATTTAATAGTCTGGAACTTTTTTGAATTTTCAGCGGCCCAGTGGTGACTATTATGTCTGTTGAATACTCCCGATGTTGTGAAAGTAGCTTCGTCGGTCCACACAATATTTTTGAATAAATCAGGGTCTTCATTTTCTTGCCGAATTACCATTTGAGAAACAAATTGGAAGCGAAGTTCTTTTTGTGCCGGTGTTAGGTGCTGAAGTGGAAGGATACGAAAAGGCCTAAATTTATGAATTTTCAGAGTCCTGTGAACAGTCCCTCGGGTAACTCTTCTGCGCCTTACACCGCCACCGTACTGAACTTCCCGAACTGCATCCGAAATAGATTTGGTTGGATTAACTTGAAAATAATTTATAATGGCCTGGTCTCGATTTCTTCTTCTTTGTATATTTCTTTTTCTATCATGTAAAGTTTTATTTTCCTCAAATCCTCAAATTCCTCAAATTTGCAATAAATCTTCTTCTTGCTTATCTTGCATTTTCTTGGCACTTGTAAAATAGCATAACAATCTGTAGTCTCTCGTCCAAAGAGTATTTCATTTCGATCAGAGTCAAATATATATTTTTTAGGTGAAGACTTCGACAATAATTAAAATAATGTCAATTTTTATTGACAAAGCATTCAAATGTCATTTTACCTTGATCACCTATACCAACCTATCGTATATTTTAAACAGGTGAAGCTAAAATTTTAGTTTGTAAAACATTAAAATGTAATATAAACAGCTATCGCAAAATCAGAACGGACATAAAAAAGTCACTCTTTCCAAAAATCGTCTAAAAAACGATACATTCCATTTAAAAAACACCTGATGCATAGCGTAACTCTTTTGTTTCTGGTTCAAATATTTTTTCGATGACATTTTTGGATTCTACAAGAAAAAATACATCGATTGGCTATTTTGAATTTTTCCAAAATACAAGGAAGGTCGAAAATAGGTCCCTGTTCAGTCCTCGCTGGAACACCCTGTACAAGAATACAGACACACTAAGTTAACATAGTGCGGTCAACAAAATCAAATGCCATAGGTAGGTCTAGAGAAACAGCAGCACCGGGAACAAGTTAAAAAGTTTGGAAAAGAAAATGTATCTATAAATGAAAAAAAGTTATTTTAACATATTGTAGAACAACGGATTTTGGAAATAAGATAATTGAGTGGAAAGTGGCGATTTTTTTTGAAACCATAGAGACAAGATATATATTTTTTATTGTAGTAAGACCACGTTTTTATATGTTCGAAAAATCCATAAAATTATATTAAGTTAAACTTTCGATTAAGTGTCTAGTCTAACAGATAAAAGTATCTATAACCATATTTACCACAATTTCGGTTTTTTTCCATATAATGTAGTGTAATTGATTGCACAATAGGTTCTTAATTAATCGATTTTATTGGTTTTATAATGAATTACTAAAAAAAATCCTATTTCGTCAAAAATCTGCTATAATTAACTAGCGATAGCACGTGCCCAAAGAGTGATTTGTTGTTGTTCCACATGACAACTAAATAGTTGAGCCGTATATCTCCAAATTAAGTAATTAAAAACTCAGTATAATTAACTTATTTAAAGGCAAGGTTTGTGTTCCTCAAGCCTTAGTTTTCCATCAGTGCTATTCTGAAACTCAATCGGATAAGGACCATACTGTTTAGTTCTGCATTTATTCTGACTGTTTCAACATCGACTTCAGATTGGTTTTGGTAAACTTATTATTAAAAGTCTTGCTCTGTGGAACAAGACGAAAAATGTTTTTTTCAAAGGTTAGTTTCCTTAGAGATAGAGATTTTTAACAGGGCTTATAGTTGATTTGAAAGATTTTTTTAATGCTACAAAACAATGTTTTATTTATATAAAAACCTTTTGTGGAATATATGTGGTTTTGCATTACATGGCTTGAAATAAATGTTAAATTTAAATTAGGTTTATAGCTGTATCTGATTCTACTTATTTCAAGGTTTACACATCTACACAAGCCTTAATAAAAAAAAATAAATTTATAAAAAAGTTTTGATTTTAATTATAAACTTGATCTTAGGTATTAAATTAATATTTTTTCAAAATATGTATAAAAAATGTAATTCTTATTATGGTTTTAATAGTTATTTCGGCTAGATGCAAAAGAATCTTTGTATGTTAAAATATGTAGATATAAAAATTTGATTTTGATTACAGTTTGTGAATATTTTGACATACATTTAAAAACTCGGCAAAAACGAGCTTTAGTCTAATAATGACCAAAAAAATTATATAGGTATTTGATAAGACCAACAAGACATAAAACAATACTTGGTTAATTAACCACCCTTGAAATTAAAGGTAAACTAAAGAAAATTATATTTTAGAGAATCTGTCTTCTGTAATTATGACTTTATTTGAGAGCCTGTATTTTTGTGTTAAAGAATTTAATTTAATTTATCTATAATGGGTATATTTATTCAAACGGTCAATATTACATATTTGTTTAATTTAATGTAAACGCAAAACTTTCAGATTGAATTGATTTTAAATTCTCACTTGGTAAATTTTCTTTTTAAAAATATATAGAATATTTTCTTTTATAATCATCTTTTTGTACTGTTGTATATTTAGCGTACATTTTGGTTATATTGATAACTTTAGATTTATTAAGAATACTTAGTTTTTAACAAAAATGGTCAAACCTTCCCACACAGCCTAACTTTGTAGAACTAACTATTAATATAATACTTGATATATTACTTGCCTATCCATTAAAAGCAGAAATATGGATAATTCGGAAGCATTTTAATTTAAAATTCAAATTCTAAATTATCTTTATTTTAAAAGTATGAAGACATACAATAAAATGGGGTCAAAAAAAAGAAGAACAGACACCTAAACTAAATTAGCCATATCAAAGTACATAGAAAAGTCGAAAACATTATAAAGCTCCATTTCTTTTAGCAGTTTAAATAATTTCTTTTTGAGTATTTTCACATATGTAATAGATTTAATGTTATTTGGCAGAGTGCTGTAAAACTTGATACATTGATAATATGCGCACTTTTCTGTCATAGTCAGTCTGTGTCTTGGGTAAGTATAATTCATTGTTGTCGTGGTGTATGCAGTTTGTGATTCATTTCTTCCAAATAGAGATCTATTTTTAAAGAAAAATCTTTAAAATTTTCATGCTTGATGTTCCCATATCGTATTTCGATTTCAAAGTTTGCCAAATACAGCATTTTTTGGTGTCAAAAGTATAGTCCATACTTACAAAAGACCCTTAAACTATAACATATTTTATTTAATTTACAGACCCCATAATTAACATGACACTCCCAGGGCAAAGAACTGTCTAAAATCATCCCCAAAACGTTAACTTGCTCAAAGTAATATCGTTAGCATTTATGCTCAAACTGACATGCGCATCAATTCGCGATCTGTTTGTTTTAAACACCATAATGTTAGTCGTTGAGTTGTTAATAACTAATATATTTTTTGTAAACCATTTGTTTACCTCTACCATAAAGATTTTAGCTTCTTCTTCAAGGTCAATGATGTCTTTATTGCTTGTAATTGCTAGTAATCTTGCAATTATTATTTATCGAGATCAGTTCTTATTATTCTTATTCTTATTCCTATTACACTTCTTTATGGAATTCCTATAATTACAATTCTGTTTTGGGAACTCGCTCTATCACTGCTATTACCTATTACCACTAATTGCTCCCTACGTGATAAATATAATTCAATCCACTTCAGGGTTGCTACCCGTATTCCAAAGAGATTTCATTTATTTATGAGAATTTCGAGATTTAATGTTTCATACCCTTTTGGCAAGTCAAGAAACAACCCTAAAGAAATCCAGGACGTTAAATAAAATTTGTTTGGAGAATGAAGGAAGCAACCTTACTGGGCGATAATCGTCTATGTTGGTTTCATCACATTTTTTAAAAACAGGTATTATGAGAACTAATTTTCATTATTCCGGAAATATACCGAACTTAAGCGGGTTATTTAAAATATATACCAATAGCTCTGTAATTTCGGATCACACAAATTTTATTGGACTATTAGAAATCTCATCCAAGCCCCAAGTAAATTTGTGTTTCAGTTTGTTGTCAACCTGAATTATTTCCTCACTTTTTACCGATTGTTAAACATATTTATTGGATTATACAAATTGGTATTATATTATTTAAACAAATCTTTATTTACTTTTAGCTCACAGTAAATCAGTGTTTTTTTTTTCATATTTCCTTGCTTTACTTTAATTTTCTTTTGTGGAGAATATAAAAACTTTTTTTATTTTATTATTTGTTATATTAAAATTAATTGCTTATTTTATTTCAAGTAGGTATTGTTTTTGTTTGATTTTTTAGCTTGAATCTATATTTTAGAGCTCAATATATTTCATAGCTCAATATATTTCATACACGGTTTAATTCTTATGTTATTATTGTTTGTTTCTTTATTTTGCAACTACGATTAGAGACATGCTTAAAACATTATGAAGCATTTATGATGTAATAGCCCGACAATGACTGTGGCTGAGTTTTATAAATCTTACTTTTTAAGTGACCCCATGGAAAAAAATTAAGGGGATTAAATCGGGTGATCTTGCAGGCAACTCTGTTACTCTCCTTCGGCCGATCCATCTACCAGGATACGTCCGATTTAAATATTCACAAACAGGAAGGGTATAATGAGGAGGTGCACCGTCTTGTTCGAGTGTCAACTCACTGGCAATGTAATTGTTATTATTTTCAAGCATTTCTGTCAATGCGGGATCGATAGTGTCTTCTAATAATTGCAGATACATTTCTCCATTTAGATTTCCTGGGAGAAAAAAAAAGAAGAATTAAACAATCTCCATAAATTCCAATTAATCCAGACGTTTAATTTCTCAGAATGTTGAGTGTATTCCTCATTAACAGATGTTGATTTTCGTCCTACCAATATCGACAATTGTGACGATTAAAAGTCCCATTTGGAAAAAACGAACTCTCATCGGAAAAACAAATTTTGAACACTAAATTCGGATTATTTATTATTCGTTGGCTCATAATCTCGCAAAATTCCAAACGTCTGTCAAAATCATCTTCGTTTAATTATTGTACAAGATGAATTTTCTATCGATGAAATTTATGCGTCTTTAAAATTCTGCGAATACTCGAGATATGCCACACGGTAAAGGTAGTTGCCTGGTGCTTCATGTAGGATCCATATTGACATGGCCCAAAACAGCAAATTCCACTGCTTCGTTTCCCGCTACCAGTCGGTTTGGAGCGATCGGTTTTGCCGCTGATCCTATCTCCGTAAACTCTGCTACCAGTTCAATTATGTATTTTTGGTGGACATGTTTATATGGATTCATTTGATTAAATACTTGTGCTGCAATATTAGCACATCTTCCATTTTTATAATATAGTTCAATCAGCGATACTCTCACAGACAAAACCTTACGAAATACTAAATCTTTATTACACACACAATTAGGATATACTTAATATCACCAAAAGGTATAATTTCTTAATATAAACCTCGGAATATTATAAAAAGAGGATTAGAGAGTCTATTTATATCATCAGCATCACTTCATAAGGCGTGAAAACGAGTCATTACGACGAACACAGGTCGGGTATATATACCTGAACTCTGTTCATCGGAGCTCATTCAACGTTTTGATTTTTTGTGAAGATTCCTGAAGATGTCTATCGTAATAACAGATGAAACTTCAAAAATTAATTCCAATTTAACACGGTCTAAACCCAAGAACTATGATTTCTAAATTCATAGCTTTTTATAAATCAACATGGACATGGTATAACTCAACTCAACTTCTGGCATATGAAGTTTTAACCGAGGTTTTAACGAATACCGGACTTTCTTTATCAAGCTCTTGCACGTGATTCAAGAAAACAGTACTTATATTGTGCAAGGTCATGCATTCACTATCCATATATTCAAAAAGTAATTTGTTGCTAAATTATAGAAAGCCTATGTTATCTGCGAATCCGCAAAATGCTATTTAGTTTAGTGCAGTTCAGTTGTTGGGATAGGATAGGCCGGGGATTAGATGCAACAAATCTCGCATTTAAAAGTATGTTATTAGCGTTATTTTACAATTTCGTGGGCAATACTTAGAAATTAAAAGTAAGTACTTAGATTTTTTTCATCTTAGAATTTATTATTATTAGCAATCATTATATTGTGGAGTTTCTTTAACAAAATGAATATGAACATTTCCAGTTCTTTTATCTTTAATGACAACCAATAAAATTGTCAAAAAACAGGATGGTTTATATAAGTTGGTTTAAACAGGTTGTTTCATTAAAAAATATATAAATTGTGCCTATATTTCTACTTTTTAATGTTTTTTTTTTTTAATATTAGTTAGTCTTGAAAATAATTCAATAAAAATCCCAAACTTCTGTATTTAAAGTATATTCTATAGATAAAGGTGTGAAAATAAATTAAAAAAATCAGTAAATTTCCTTTATCCGGAACTTCCTTCCATTTGTTAGGAATAGAAAAATTCAGGACATGGTCGCAGTATATATGTGTTACATATACTGTCTTTTCAATCATTTTTATTGGGCGCTATTTTGTTCCGTCATATTGGATTCCTACCAATATTTCACCAGTTTCTTTCTACCTATGCCACCCTTAACTTTTGGGCATAATTTAAAATAATTTTAAAAAGTAGTTTTTACATTAACATATAACGCCATTTTGTTACGTCATTAATCGAGATCGTTTCTAATATTCGTACCAGTTTATCCCATTTTTACATTTAATTTTTCTGCAAGACCTAAAGATAATTGAATAAGATTTTTTACGTTAATTACATTAAGTAAAAATTTTATTTAGTCGCCATTTTGTTTCGGCATCTTAAATTCGTACCCCAAATTTACCAGTTTTTCTCTATATCACAGTTAATTCTTGCACAAAAATTGAAATTAATTTAATAAGTACTAATTTCAGGCTGTTTTTTTAAATATTTTATTAGGCCGACTGGTTTTGCTATTTTGAATTAAAAATATTACCAGTTCATTCCTATGTAAGACTTGATTTTTGTGAAAAAATTTGACATAAATTGGATAATAAGTTTTTTAGTAATAATTTTTTAACATTGTTCAACCATATTGGATTTTTACCAAAATATCAAAATCAAATCAAAATCGTTTATTTCCGTAGACATACAGGATGCATTGGACTTGTCATGTAAGAAGGTACATTTAAATAAAATACAATACAATAGTATGGTGTACATCAGATATTCTAAAAATCTACGCTATTATACAAAGTCATCAAAAATGAAACAAATAAAATTCTTTGAGAGAGTAAAAAGGATTTGCGGCTAATATGGCCATTCATTGCCTTTTAAACTGAAAAAAGTTGGGTTTTTCTTTAATGTATATAGGTAGATGACTGAAAACCTTCAGAGAACTTATCTCAGGTCCTTCCTGGACCTGAGTCAGTCTGGCACTGGGCACATACAGCTTATCTGCCGTTCGTGTTTTGTAATGATTAATATCACTCCATTTCAAATAGCTAAAACGATGTTTAAAAATAATACAAGCACACTGGAGAACATAAAGGTTTATCATAGTAAGTATCTTCTCAGAAACAAAAAGTGGGCGACATGAGGCCCTAAATAGTAGTCGAAACATGGTTCTGAGAATTCGCTCGATCATATGCGGCCATCTTGAATTAGTACTACAATTTTACTAGTTGATCCCTATATCACAATTAGTGATGACACACAATTTGAATTCATCCATTAAACAGTTTTTCAGGCTCAATTTTAAAATATTTTATTAAGCCGCCATCTTGGATTCATACCAAAATATTACCAGTTGAATCCAACATAATACTTTTTTTCAAAATTTCAGATAAA
This sequence comes from Kuschelorhynchus macadamiae, assembly GCA_030620095.1. Classification (NCBI taxonomy): domain Eukaryota; kingdom Metazoa; phylum Arthropoda; class Insecta; order Coleoptera; family Curculionidae; genus Kuschelorhynchus; species Kuschelorhynchus macadamiae. The sequence continues at coordinate 160,435 of JAUTXW010000538.1, read as the reverse complement.
TTGGATAAGCAGGTTTTTAATAATAATTTTATTAAAATTTCATTAGGCCGCCATTTTTTTTCGCCATGTTGTATTTTTACCAAAATGTTACCAGGTCATCCCCATATGACCCTTAATTTTTTACCAAAATTTGAAGTCATCGGGTAAGTAGTTTTTTAGCTATGCCGCGAAGAGTCAGACAGACAGACCCACGGAATTCAGAAAACATGTTTTTCGCCGTCTAGGGACCCCGAAACGTGAAGTAATAAAAACCCTGCGACTAACACGCAGATTTTGCTATTGTAATAAATACCTTCCAAAAAAAGTTGGACTTATTCAGGCCATGTCTGTATCCGTTTTGCGTTTCGGCAAGTAACGATATTTTTATTCAAAGCAAATACCTCTACATCCTACTATCAACCTGTGTGCCACAATGCAGCTCTTTATGTCAAGCGGCATCGTGAATAATCAGTGACACAATTTTTGGAAACACCCTGTATCAATTTACAATACAAAAAATAGTGTTCAAAGGTCTCGGTCACCAGACGATCATTTAAAAAAAATCATTTAGATCGGAGCAGGACAACTCTCTTACGAAGTTGCTGAAAAACCGGTTGTTTTAAATATATTACATATATATATATATATATATATATATATATATATATATATATATATATATATATATATATATATATATATATATATATATATATATATATATATATATATATATATATATATATATATATTAATGTGTTCAGAATAAATGGGATCAATTTATTGGTTATTTCTAATTTTTCCCAAGATTAAAAATGAAGAAAATATGCAAAGCTAATAGGAAATACGGAATGGAGGTGTTTTTAAATTAATTTAATTTTATTAAACTTGTTATGAACCATATTTATCTGCAAATCTGTCGTCGGATTTCTCACCCATTGCTCTGCTGCTCCTAGCAATCTGAAATTTGATATATCAGCTTTTTAGGCAAGGGGAGATATCTTTCTTTAATTTCGACTTTTGGCTAAAAACTAGAACACATATACTTAACCCTATTGGCAATGCAATTTTCTTTACCCGGAACTTCTCTCCTTATTTATTTCTTCCTTTATTTTGAATGGCGAAGTGCGACTCCAATTTAGTCATTTACTAAAACATATAAACTGTATTTTCAATTTTTATTGAGCACCATTTTGTTTCACCATATTGTATTCGTATCAATATTTTATTAGATTTTTTAAAAATTTCATCATATCGCTATTTGGTTCTGATGTGTAGAAATGGTATTTATCCACATACCACATCTAATATCACACTTAATGCTTACACAAAATTTGAAATTAATCTGATAAGTAGTTTTTTACGCTGATTGTTTATAGGGTAGCCGTCTTATTAGGTCGCCATCTGGGATTCATACCAAAATGTTACCAGTTCATTTCTATATAACATCGCAAATATATAATAGAGACCTTCATAAGGAGATATTGATAGTTATGTCTACACCTGCAAACGTCATTTTTGACATAAAATTCAAAATATCTCAAAAACGGTCGAACTTAGGTATAGGATATTATGCATGAAATATACCTAGAATTTTTCGAGGAATCCAAAAATGCCATAATATATAGGGTGTTCCATTTAAAATAACAAAGTTGACATCTAAACCGGAAGTGCCGCCATCTTGAAATTATTTTAGCCGAATTGGCCCCATCGACTTTAGTTAACTCCTAATACTCTAACTTTAATTAACTGTCAAATTTTCACATTTTTCAAAGTTTTCCAAAACCTATTTTCCGAGAAATCCGGGTGACAATGAAACTACTACCCAGGGCGCCATTTGAAAACCGGTAGAGAAAAAAATTTGGAATTTGTTGTGTTGATAGGGTTGAATATTGTGAACATTTGTAATATAAAAACAATTGAATATCGTTTTCCCCGGAAATGACCGCGACGTTGTTTTAATTGGAACACCCTGTATATTTTATATTTTTTGACTCTTAACAATTCTAAACAACTTTTGTATGTATGTATGTATAGTTTTCCAAATAAATCCACTTAAAAATGTGCCATAATTCCCCCTTAATTGTATTTTATGGAAAAACGGATTGGCCAGGAAAAAACAATCAAGGTTATTTACTCTTTATTCAAGCATTCATCCAACAAAATGTCAGAAAAGAAAAGATTGTACTGTACCATAACGAGTCAGCTGACTGTGTTTCGGTTTAGATAAATATTAACATCATAAAAATATGATACCTAATTTTCAATTTTACAGTTGTTTATGAAAGTTAAGTTAATGATAACTTAACGTAGTGTGATAACTACCTATAAACAAATTTTTGCTGAAATTAAAATAATCATATTAACTTTGACAGAGGTTGCTATGGTTTTTAAAAACAATTGAATTTTGACAAGTAACTTTCATCACTTGTGGGCTTGCCAGATTGTTGCACTTTTTGTAAATTCTCGTGCTTTATTTCGTGTCTCTATTGGTGTAAACTAAAAGTTCTTTGTAATCTCTTTAAAATGGCAATTACAAGGGTGGAACAAATAGATATGCTTCTCGTTTATGGCGAGTGCTTGTAAAATAAAAAGCAGGCTCAAACACTCCACGCAGAGCGATACCCCGACAGAAACCAACCCTGCTATGCCTATTTTCTGTGCCTAGTACAACATGTGAAAACAGTTCCCTAAAATGAAAATGAAGGAAAGTTCATTATTAGTGAAGAAGCTGAAATAAACGTTCTGGCATGTGTGAATGCTGATCCAAGTATTTCTACTCGCCAAAATCAAAGTGAAGTTGGAGTTAACAGAGAAAGTGCAAGGAATATTTTGAAGAAAGCCCTACAAATACCAAATCCACCAACACTTGGGTGTTAATGACTTTGCTCGGCGAGTAGAATATTGCCGATGGTTTATGGAAAATTCTAACTATAATAATAACTTTAATAGATAGAACAGTAGATTATTTTGAATCCATGGCCAACTTTGCCGGTGGTATAATTAAATAAGTGCTAGTAAAATAAATTTTCAAGTTTGCAATTTGCAGTGGTCTATGGAAGTTGAATTTGTCATGTGTGGATAAAAGATAAAAAAGTTGGGTTGGGTAGTAAAGGTTTTGTTCCAGTCAGTTGACCCGTTATGTTACAGGGTCTGATCAAAACTTAAAAAATCGATTTGCGAAAAACACATTTTTTTAAAACTTGGAACATTTGTTGGATGAAGACTTGAATAAAGAGTAAATAACCGTTATTGTTTTTATCCTGGCCTACTTCGTTTTCCATAAAATACAAATAAGTGGGAATTATGGCACATCTGTAAGTGGCTTTATTTGGAAAACTATACATTTTAGACTTAAGTTATGTTATACAGAAGTTGTTTAGAATTGTGAAGAGTGTTAAAAAAACATAAAATATACAGGGTGTTCCATTTAAAATAATGAAGTAGCGGTCATTTCCGGGGAAACCGGAAACGATATTCAATTGTTTTTATGTTGCAAATGTTCACAATATTCAACCCTATCAATACACAAATTTCTATATTTTTATCTCTAGCCGTTGTCAAATGATGTCCTGGGTAGTAGTTTCATGGTCACCCGGTATATATACATATATATATATATATATATATATATATATATATATAAATATAATATATAAAATAACCGTGATAGTTCCAATCCGTATATATAAATATAATATATAAAAATAACCGTGATAGTTCCCATCCGGGCAAACAGACGGACCGAATTGGGAAAATCTGAACCTCCTGTAAACTTATAACGTGAATATCTGTAAAAACCGCGCTGTTTTCTGGATTACAATACTTCTCTCTCTTACGAGTACCTAATGAGTATCACATGTAATGAATGTTTGCACAACAGGCAATTAAAATGAAGTTTAATTTATGGCATAACCTAATATGTATCCGAACTGTTTGCGACAAAATTTTATTTAGAGTTTCTAACGATCCGGATAAACATGTTTCTGTCCGCCGAAAAAACAAGACAAGATCACGAATTGAATATTATCTAACTAGGAGCATGCTCTTGCTGTATGATCCGTTGTTATTCAACATGACAAGTAACAAAAGCGTGCGAGCATTATCTTCCCCAATTAAAAAAGTCCCAATTAAATATGAATATTTAAACACGGCTAATCTTCAATCGCCATTTAGTCCGCAAGTAAAATTTGTTCGGTATGTATTCTTAATTGTATATCATTTACCCGTCTGTAGTGCCGGAAGAAGTTTAGTAGTGATACTCCTGTTTGGATAGTTTGAAAGCTAGTGCTCACATCTTTGTGCTTCTTTAGTTTATTTCATAGAGTGTCAAAAATGGTTTATTCAAAGGTTAGTATAAGAAATTATATGTTTAGTTATGAGATAATAATGAAAATTGCTATAAATCTCCATCTCCTGTTCACATGCTCTGTGCATGTCTACAACGCAAAGATTAATGTGACTTAACTTAAAATATTATTTCTTGAGTTGACAATGCCCAGCCGGAATCCTTGTTACAAGTCAAACCAAACAGAAGCATTTAAAAAAAGGAAAATTTAAAACAACTCAGTTCTTAAGCGTCTCTCAGTCGGCTTTTATTCTTTTAGCTAACGATTATCTGGCATTTTCCAACATTATGTGCTTTTTATGTTATGTTTAATAACGTTAAAAAACCAACTATTCTTCACATCTATTTTAAATGATAATTCAAGAGATTCTTATCAGGTGTTCATGGAAGTTATACTTCATAGGCCTTGTACTCTAATATTCGGTAAACCGTAAATGTCAAAAAAAATCCAAGAGGTTCTTGTCAGATAATCATGGTGGCCTTCTAATTTCAAAATTTAATGAACCGAAATCTTGCCTAAACTGAACTGAATTAAAAATTTTAATTATCTTCTATGATCTATGATGAATCTGTACTTTTCAGGTGGAGAACAGATAGGTCAGAGAATAGATTGATATAACCGCAGAATATATGTCTTGATCTAATCCCCTGTAAAACGGGTACCAATTGATTTTATGAAAATGGTACCTCTGCTTGATATGGCCAGATTGGTTTTTGATGTCTTTTTAATAGGGTATTTTATAATCATGCGAGCAAATTGAGTCCTGCTAGTTGCATTTCTTATTTTTTGGAATTATTTGGGAGTGTTCTCGATTTATACAATTTCTGCAATGTTAACAATGCTATTATATGGGATCTAGGACCTAGTTCTTTATGAGGATTCCATACGGACCTGCTGCTGCAACGACGCAGTTAGCAATCTTTTTTACAGCTATAATTTTATTTAACCAATTAAAAAATTAAATTGCTCAGTTGTTTTGTCTGATCTATCTGTGTACAAAAAAATATTATAACCACCGGTTTCTCTAAAAATGTTTAAGAATTAGATCTAGTTGGCATGGCAATTAAAACTCTTAGTTCCTCAGCTACGTTTTGCTTATTCCCTGTCAAAATTCGCACATTATTTTGATATTTAGAAAAATTATTGGTTTCATTTAAGTGTTTAAAGTGTAGGTATGTTGGGAAAACAGAAAGCTGTGTATCTACTAGACTCGGGAAAACATACAAGAGCGAAATATAAAAGAAATATTATATATACTGTAACTAAACATCAGTATTTCCACTAAACATATTATTATAAATGTAAAAATCAACAACTTTCGAGAATGTATTGAAATTTATCGGGTTACATTCTATATCACACGCTGAAACTGATCTCAACACGGGTATAAAAGCCCGCCTGAACCTGAATCTCGTGGAGTTAAAATCACTGTAGATGCCTCTTGCAACGGAAGGTGAAAAATCGGAAATTAATTTTGGTTTGACACGGTCTAATAACAGGAAACACGTTTTGGTGAGAACATTGCCTTCTAAATATATTACAGTAATTACCTATGATTACTACTTAGTACTTTTGCTACGAAAGATTAGAACAAATTTCTTTGCTGAAAGGTGGGTATCTCTTTCCAAATACAGTACCCTATGCATGATACATTTTAGAGGATTGAATGAATGCATAAATTAAAGCATGATATTTGTGCCTATAATGATTTTCAAAAAGATGTACAATAATATTTTCAGACATTTTATCTCTTTTAAAGCATGCCTTCAGCACGTGGTGTTGTATTGATTCAATTGTAAACAAACAGCCAGAACAACAACGTCCATATCGTATTTACAGGTCTAAGACGTCCATCATTCCTGTGGATTGATCACCTAAAATATAGCAAGTATTGAGACAAATAGTTTCATTTAGCAGGACTTTGCTCTTATTTTCTTTGTCTGAGATTCAAGATATTAAAATTATTTACTCTTCAGATTTTATTTAATTTCTTCAAAACATCTTGAGCAACTTGATTAATCATTGAAATGTGAAAAAGAAACAAAAAGAGTAAAAGTATTATCATTGAAAAATATAAGATGTGTCTGTCAAAATAGATCTTTACTTCCTTCATAAAAGGGAAGCATTGTAATCGTGAAAAAATTACCCTCATTTTTGCAGATCTTTACGTTTTAGGGTCCTAAACCCCGGAAAACATGTTCTTACATTTCCGTCGGTTTGTCTGTATGCGGCATAGTTCAAAATCTACTAACCCGGGTTACTTCAAATTTTGGAAAAAATATCATTATTAATAACATGTACCTTAATTTTTGCACAAATATCAAGTGTGGTTTTAAGCATCTTCATACAGATACATATAAAACTATTTACTTAGCAAACATTGAATCGCAGTTGCGTTATGAAACACTACACTGAGATGTTTAAACAGATTGGTATTGGGTATTTGTAGTACAAAAGTATACAATTAGAATTCTAACAAATGCCAAATACCGCGAATCATGTAAAACATATTTTAAAAATCTAAAAATATTAACACTTCCCTCGCTGTTGATTTGAGAATCCACCCTATTTATTTTAAAAAATAAGAATTTATTTCACAAGTAAAATATTATAATTCTGCCAAGACAAGTATGCATGTTTTCAAAAAAACACACTTTTTCTATGTGGAAATATCTATAATAAAATGCCTTTGATATTAAGAGTATTATCAACTAATAGATTAAAATACGAACTAAAAAATTTTCTTTTTGAAAGCGCATTCTACACCATAGAATATGTATGGAGCATGATGGGCATGAGAACAACAAATTTTAGGCAGTGCCCACAAAACGTGGGTGAACTTAGGCGTCAAGTATAGTAGCCTGGCATGAGTTACCTCTAAAAACAACAGCTTCATGCACAGGGGTAATCATAAATGTGTAACAAATAAGAAGAAATTTAATTATATCTAACTTCACAATCTTCAAATCACACCTTTTCGAATTAACCTGAAAGTGTATTCAAATGTTAAACAAAAGAATATATGCATGTATACCAAAAAATCCTATAATAAAATTACAGGATTTTCACATTACCTTATGACTTATATTGGAATTCTTAATCTTTTAGGCCAATTTAAGCACATACGTACATAAATTCTATTTATTTGATAATCCTCTACCTTAGATTACATCTACCAGATGTAAATTATTTTGATAAGAAGCGTGACCAATTTTCTAGTTGGAGTCGGCGGACGCCAACTAACAAATATTCCACGCTATAACGTGTAGCTGTTGCCGTCACTGCGTCTAGACCACTGTTGGTACAGCTCTCTCTCTTTTAGGTCAGGTATGGCCGTCGCGACACGTTCAAAATGTATTACAGTTTGCAACTAAAAGCATTTTAGAACGAAAATCGTTGTATTTAATTTATTAAAAGTGTAATTAGGAAATCTATAACATTATTACAACACAATACAGCTGCTGAATACGGATATATATGGCGAATATTAACACTTTCGCATCCAGTAGATATATTTTGTGCCTCTACAAATGCTTCTGACGAACATTAATTAATTAATTCGATTAATGTTTATTTTTTCATTTCTTTGTATCACTAGATATTACTAAAATTTTAGGTAGCCCGCTGTTCATTCTTAATTTGGGTGAACAGTTCAACCTACGTTAGAGAGGTTGTCGACCTCTGACATAATTTTAATTAGGCTGATCTCTGTATTTCTAATAATCCCGATAACAGTTTCTACGCCGAATATCCAGAATATATGCACCAAAGTGAAACGTGATTTTCTAATATTTTGGTAATTACTTAAGAAAAAAATAATAATTAATTAGACAATCGACATTTATTCATTGATTAATTTATATTTTTGTTACCAAGTCCGGGCCTGCGCTTCTATTAAAGATGAGATCATTTAAATATAGTATACTTTTGGAAAAGTAGGTTAATATTATATCTTCTTGTGTATATTTTCGTAACATTGTGGACGTGCTTAACCTCAGAATGAAACTCGTTAAAGTAAGTTTTTGTAGCTCTTTCCCAGATCTAAATTCTGCAAAAATAAATACGTATCAGTAATTAAGAATTTTAAATACATTATATTGCTTAGAAGCTTTATTTGTCTAATCTATCTGCTCTCCAGGGCCGTTTTTAGGGGTGTGCAGGTTGTGCGTGCACAAAGGCTGCCGATTCTTGGGCAATATTGACAATATTTGTGAATTACATATTTTTGTCCTTTGTTAAATTGATTATAAATAATATATAAATAAATAAATATATTTATTTATTGATTGATCTGTCTGTACCTACATATAATCGTTAGAAATAAAATATTTATATTTAGCATGGACATTTTTTTTGTTATACAAGTCGAGATAAGAAAATATTTTTGTTAAAAACCTCGCTTGAATTAAATGAGATTTTAGGAGAATTCTTTGCTCAATGCAAATTCCACCCTTAAAAGGGTAGAAAAATGCGAGATTAATATTTTGTACAAACTAAATGTGAATAATTTCTTAATTAAAGGCTTTTAAGCATAATTATGTTATAATGAATTTCTGATTTTATTAAAATTCCGTTTTAAATATTTACCTAAATGTGATTTTAAAAATATTTATTTAAAATCAATTGCCGTGTTTATCGAAATTTAACCCCTAAGGAAGTAATAAAATGAATTTATTCTTTTTACTTGCCTTTGTAGTTTGAAATTCTGTAATATGTGATATTTTTCACAATCTCTTATCAATCAAATGATATTTTAACACGACCCTCTCGTCAACGGCTTTCAAAAATATTTGTTTAAAAATAATTTTTTCAATTTATTTAAATTATGTCTTTAACTTTTCAATGTATTTTTACCTTTTAATAATACTTCTTTAAATAAATTTTAAAGAGATTTTTAAGATTCTTTTGTCAAGACTTTAAAAAACAATAATCTAAAAAGTTGTAAAATAATAATTTACTTATACTTAATATCTCAACTAAATAAGACTTTAAGACGATTATTTCGAAATACCACCCTAAAGGGGTTAAAATAAAATTAATTATTTCAATAGAGAATAATATTTCCGAAAAGTTAGACCATTAAAATTTAATGAATTTGCAAATATCAAGGTCAGAAAAATATCTCTTTAATATTTTATGTTGTAATTACGTTTAGATTTTTATGAATTATTATTACATTTGTGCTTTTACTTTATTTTTTAATGTATAGCTTAAAATTGAATAAAATATAGTACAAAATTTGTATTTTTGTATTTTCTTAAAGAACGGCATTTTTAATATTGGCACAAAGGCCGAACCACTAGGAACGGCCCTGATGCTCTCGTTTGCAGCAGAATTATTGTGTTAATTGGGTTAAACAAATAGTCAAAAATCGTTAACAAATAAAGACAGAGAGCCGATATTTTGGATAGACGTTTACATCACGTATGCTATATTTGTACGAAGTTTCAGACGTGTGTTGCAAATTGCATAAGTTATTGACATTTACATTACCTCATTTTTAAGATTTTGCGATTTTCGGAAACTAATCAAAGCTTCTCACCAAACACCTCTCAAAAGATAAGTTTTGAAATATCTACAACTTTCAGGAAAAGCATTTTTTTATAGGACCTATTCATTTTAGAATAGAAAAAAGTCAATATTTGGGAGTTTTGCGGTCGTATATACACATTAGTCTCCGGAAGTTCCCCTCTTCCACAAACAAAAAGCTCTCGTTGCTTCCTTTTATTGAACCCGTAACTACAGACATGGCATTTCAATAAAATATCCACAAATGTCAGGTCAAAATGCCCCCATTTCATTTAAAATTATATAATAAATTTTAAAAAATCCTTAAATAATTTTATAGCATTTTAGAAGCAATTTTTTATTGATTCCCGTTTTAGTTTTATTAACACACAGTAACATACTGCAAAAAACATTTATTACATACAATAACTCATAGTTAGTTTATCTAGTTTATACCTATATCACACTTAATGCTTGCACAAAATCTGAAATTAATCTAATAAGTAGTTTTTTCAGATTGATTTTTTAAATATTTTATTAAACCACCATCTTGGATTCATACCAAGAGTTACCAGTACATTCTCATGTAACACTTGATTTATGTGCAAAATTTGAGGTAATTAGTTTTTAGTGATACTTTTTTAACAGTTCACCATTTTGTTCCGCCGTATTAAATATTTTAAGTAGTTTTTTCTCTATAATGCAAACTGACAGGCAGACAGACCGACAGAACTAAGAAAACGAGTTTTTTAGTCACTAGAAACACTAAAACACTTGAAGCTATGTAAACCCTTGGAAGAGGATTTTTTCCACGAATACAAACATTTTATTTGGCCACCATTTTGTTCCGCCATCTTCAATTGGTACCATAAGTTTACCAGTTCATCTCTAGATCATACTTAATTCTTAGACAAAATTGAAACAATTTAATAAGTAGTTTTTTCAGGCTGATTTTTTAAATGTTTTATTAGGGCGCCATTTTGTTTTGCCATCTTGGACTGGTAGCAAAATTTTACCAGTAGATTTCTAGGTAATACTTGATTTTTGTGCAAAATTTTAGTAGTTATTAGTAATGATTTTTTTTACATTTCACTAGGTCTCCATTATGCTGAATTTGTACCAAAACGTATACATTTCACCCCATTATGACCCTTAATTTTTGACCAAAATTTGAAGTCAATCGGATAAAAAGTGTTTGAGCTATGCTGCGTACAGACCGACCGACAAGCCGACGGAATTGAGAAAACATGATGTTTGGCAACTAGAAACCCTAAAACGTGAAGAGCTCTAAGAGCCTAGGAGGGTGAATTTTTCGATGTACGAGTACAATTCCTCCCCCTTCGAGGGGAATAAAAATAAGTTTTTCAAAACCTATACGATATCAACTGAAAAGGTAATAAAAATATCAAAAACATAAAAACGTTTATATAGTTTTATAAATATAAGAATTACCGCCTTAGTATAGTATGCAACACAGATTTGAAGCCCCCGACGAAAGGGAGAAAGAAATGTGGCGAAACCAGGCCGTTGCCATGGATACGCAGTGTTAAACATTAAAATTGGGATAAAAATTCAAGTTTTTCGCATCTCCATTATAAGTTTCGAACTATAAACTCAATTCTGATCGATGAAAAGATACCAAGATGCGTGGACAGTATTTGAGACAAGAAAAAGTACGAAATGGAACCACCAAAGGGTCAAAATGACCCCGTGTCTGTAGCTACGGGTTAATTACCCTGATAATCAATTTCTGATTTAATCGCAACTTACGAAATTCAGACTGATATTTCACCACACAAAGCTCAAGACGAGATCCCCCTCTGTCCTAAGATCACGCTTCGAGCGCATTGCCATTACGATAACAATGAGATAATTGGGATTCCAATTTTCTCGTTAAAAAGTTAATTAATTTGGGAATATATTAATATGTCAACGTCTTATCCAAATTTTTCCGGTCTACTGCAAGCAAACTCGTAATTGATAAATGTTGCTATAATATTTTATATCGCTTATAAAATATATTTAATTATACGCTTAGTACTGTACTTGATATTGTATACTATTAAATAATGTTACAGTAAATTAATGTTTTGTGGATGCTAAAATTATGAAACCTCTCTTCCTATAAATATTGCTCTTGCAAAACAAAAAACAACCAGTTTCCAATTAAATTTGTGACAGGAATGATTCATTCTCAAACTGGAATCCGTGACTGTGGCGCCAGTTGCGATTTTCTTAAATATATTTTTATCTTAGACACTTATGGCGTACATATCATAATGACATAATTTTGATCATTTTCGGACTGAGTAGCTCTAACGAATTCATTATAGCCCTAGGACCGTAATATATTCATTACAGTCATAGTCCTAGGACCATTATAATCGGTTCATTACAGTCCTGAAACAACGGACTTTGCAACGAAGAAACGGCTGCCTTTCGGGATTACTTTTTACCAAAATTTTGCACAATGTTTGACTCAATTGACGCCAGAAGATAGTTTTGTATGTTATTCGGATCGAAAACAATCATTATGAAGCAGGCCGTGGTATAGTCCGACACACGATAAATGGCCATGACTAACTAATACCTTTATACTTTATGCCTGCTTGTACAGGGTGTCCAATTTTGGTTGTAAATGCAAGGTATCTCCGTTATTTGCAAATATTTAGGGTTGAGGTTTTCGCGACACCGTGCCACTTTTTTGTCAAACTCAAGCTGCCGTAATCAGATTTTCCATAGCCCGCCTCGTTTCGGAGGTACAGGGCCAAATTGAAAAAATTGCATTTTGAGACACCCGTCGTATCTCGGTTATCTTTTAACGTATCGAAAAGGTAAAAACTGGCTCTTATAGAGTTTTTTACGTAGAATCCAGTGGCGTGACAGATAATTTTTTTTAAATGGGACACCCTGTATATTTTTACGTAGTTCTATTCGTCTTATCATGAGCTTTTCAAAAATATATAGTTATCTATACTTATTTTAAAAATAACGCTACAGTTTAAGTTTTTAAGAATATATTAAGTATATCTATTTTTCGTAATTAGCCATGTTCAAAAGAACTGCTCAAACTGATTTCCATTTTCTCTTAGACATCTCTCACACACCTCTGCAATTTTACCCAGTGCATTTGAAATGACTACATTGCGTGCTTGTAATTTCAAAAATGCCTGCTCAGTGGTGTTACGCAGGTCTTGAACTGTGTGACCCCGTAAAAAGAAGTCCAATATGGACAGGTCAGGCGACCTAGGAGGCCATAGGACAGGTCCGTGCGTTCCAATCCAGCGTTCGGGGAAGTTCTCTTCTAAATACCGCCTCACAATTTCGGAGTTATGTGCTGGAGCTCCGTCTTGTTAGAAATATATTTAATTCACATGTGCTAAAGGGACATCTTCTATGATTTCTGGCAATATATTTTGCAATATTTCAAGGTAGCGATTAGCAGTGAGACCTCCTTCAAAAATATGAAATTTTATTTTGGTTCCTAGTGCGAAATAAGCGACATTAAAGCCAAATCTTCCTTGTTGCTCGCGTGGAAATATCAAATGTTGATTACGATACGATTCGTCGGACCATATAACCGCCCTTCCAAAATTTTGGTTAGTATTAATTTTCTGTAAATACCACTGGCAAAAATCAATACGTCGTTCTGCATCTCCAAGATGTAGATTTTGCACAACTCTGACTTTATAAGGTTTATACTTATGTTTCTTTAAAATCGTTTGAACCCGAGACTAGATTACACCCACTTCATTCTCTATTTTTCTACAGGACGTTACAGGCGTTACATTTACACTTGCTAAGACGTTAATTTCATCATCCTCACTATTCTCTTTGTTATGTTTCTTTGATCTGGGCTTTTTGAAAGAGCGAAAATTCATTAAATTCGATTTCAGCCTATAAAATATTAATTTATTTGGCTGCCTCCTTTCCGGATACCTATATAATAAAAGTTTAAGTTTTAAAAAAAGATTGCAATAATAATTATGAAAATAAAACATTACCTAATGAAATAAAGCTCAGAAGCAGGGTTTATATTTTCATGACTCTCTATGAAACAGGTCAGCATATCATATTGCTCAAAGTTTTCAAATAATTGATTGCAGCTATTTGTTAAAAAGTAATAATCAGAGCGACTAACACGTCTATTAGTATCAACATCAAAACTTCATTTACTTTATGACAAAGCAGTGACAAAGCCATTTTTGACAATCAGTCCATGGCTTACTATGAAAAATATAGACAGATATTATTACAAACCTAAATTGCAGCCTTATTTTTTAAAATAAGTATAGATAACTATATATTTTTGAAAAGCTCATAATGAGACGAATAGGACTCCGTAAAAATATACAGGGTGTCCCATTTTAAAAAACGTGACTTTGGGTAATGTATCAAAAACGACGGCCCCGAGTAAAAATCTGTCCGCGCCACTGGCTTCTACGTAAAAAACTCTATAAGAGCCAGTTTTTACCTTTTCGATACGTTAAAAGATAACCGAGATACGAGGGGTGTCCCAAAATGCAACTTTTTCAATTTGGCCCTGTATCTCCGAAACGAGGCGGGCTATGGAAAATCTGATTACGGCAGCTTGAGTTTGACAAAAAGTGGCACGGTGTCGCGAAAACCTCAACCCTAAATATTTGCAAATAACGGAGATACCTTGCATTTACAACCAAAATTGGACACCCTGTACATCTGTTTTGGCTAATAAATCATTCCCGTCCAGGTTGGTAGTAGGAATACTACTAGGAATACTAGAGACTGATCATTCTCTATTCGGACGCGAGAAAGAAAGCTTCGAAAATGCCAAATGTGATTTTGGCGAAACGTCAGCAAAACTGTTCTTTTCAGAACGACAGTAGTGAACGGATGTACACCCGGAACGAAAACACATGGTATTTTTCCATCCGTGAAGGAGTAAAAATCAACACATATACATATGTATATATATATATATATATATATATATATATATATATATATAGATATATATATATAAATTTTACCTTGATATAATCGTAAAATAAATTCTCTTGCAGCTCATCAGTAAATGGCATTTTGTTTTCTCGTTTATCTCTTCAATTCCGTTGTCGGATTCACGGTTTTCAACCCACGGTCTTAACAATTTAAAAATTACTAATAACACCTCACAGAAAGATTGTTATTCTAAAAATAAATAACACCACTAAACACCGCTAATGCCACAGTTCAAATGATTTAATAATAAAAATAAAATACCAACCTGTACTGAGAAACGCTTGCAAACCACACCCTAATTGCTTTATTGGGGGTAAAATACCACCTCATCGTTATAAGCCCGGCAACTGCATGACCCTTTATCGTGTGTCGGACTATATTTATTATCCTCAGTTTTTTTTTTTTTAAGCCATCCGCCTGAAGTTTAAATATGGCCGAATAGAGCCAATCATTCTTATTAACCGACTTCAAAAAAGGAGGAGTTGCTCAATTCGACATGTACGTATTTTTTTTTATGTTTGTTCGCGCATATTGTCTTAACAGCTTGGCCGATTTTGATTAGTCAAACGCCAAATTGTAGAAGACGTTTCTTTGGTAGTCCCATATATTTTTATTTAAAATCCGTTCACCCGTTTTTTTATAATATTAATATAAAAAACACGGGTATAAGGGCGATAAAGGCAGCAAGTTTTATAATTAAATTTACATTTTTTTAAATACCCTTTTCAAACTAAGCATTGAGGTGTGTAATAGATACGCAACCTCATTTGCTAAAAGGTATCTCTTTTGCTATCCTGTTATGTAATTTTATGTACACAGGGTGACAATGAAAATGTGCAACCTAAAAATATTTTCCATGACATTTTCGAAAAATAATAATTATTACGTCTTTACGTATACAGATAAATGAAACCGCCAAAATAGATTGACGGTCTTATTATGTATGTACAGGGTTTTCCCGTATATTTTTCCACCCACCTAGAGAGTTTATTTGAATAGATACGTAAATGTCGTAAATATAAAAGTGGTTGAGTTTTTTATGAAGATTTAGAATATTATATCATAAGTGCGAAAATATTATCGGAAATGTCAAATTTTTTGACAGGTTGTCAGTTTTTTTAAATGAAACACCCTGTATATTAAATCATATTCTTGAAGACTTTTTTTTCTAATTTCAAATATATATATACTTTTAATATATTCTGTCAATTAGTTTTGGATATATAAGCGTTTAAACATTAAAGAAATGGTAAGGTAATTTGCGTTAGAACATAGTGAGCCATGGTCAAGACAATTGCAATGAACGACGCCTTTTTGACGTTTACCGATCAGAAGTATGTGTTTACGAGCATTTTTAATATCTAATACGATGGACGATGGGTTATTCGGAAGAAGAGAAACTCGACATGATAGAATTATTTTATTTACATGGTAAAAATGCATCGATAGCTCGTAACGAATATCATAGACGGTTTCCAAATAGACCAACACCGACTCGTAGCATAATATTAAACATCGTTAAGCAATTGAATGAAAGAAAAACACTTAAACGAAAAGTTAGAATACTGGAAAGAAACAATACCGTAAAAAATCAATAATATAAAGCTAATAATATTAGCTTAAAGAACTAAGTTTTGGTTTGGTAGCCTTCTTGGTTTATAATGCATTTCTGAATATTTCTTCTAAATTTTTTGTGTATGGATGCGTAGATAAAATGAAGTGATTGGGTGTTTAAATCGTCGATTGTTTGGACTATATTTTGCTCTAAAGCTTGAATGGTTCTTGGCCTATCGTAGTATATCTTGTTTTTCAGATAACCCCACAAAAATATGTCCAATAGAGAAACATCGGGACTGTTTGCTGGCTATCTTAATGGTCCATGTCTTCCAATCCAAAATGGATACCTGTCATTTAAAAAATTGTTGACCGGCTGGACGTTATGAGAAGGGGCACCACCTTGTTGCCATATCAAATTAAGATATGAATTTAATGTGTCCGGTTAAATTCCCATTTAAAAATATAGGTCCAATAACATGATTGTTAAGAAGGTCACACCAAACATGTAGGGATCTTCTTCCCTGAATTTTGACCGCCTGAAGAGCTTGCGGGTTTTCTTTTGACCAAAAATGCTTATTTTTCCGGTTAAACATGCATCCAGTGGTAAATGTTGCCTCGTCAGTGAAAATTATGTTTGACAGATTTAGTTGGTTCATCATAACACGTCTTTCTATTTCTTGGCAGAAGTGTAATCGGTCTATTTTATTTTGATCGGTTAATTCTTGAGTAGGTAAAAACTTATATGGCTTATATTTACAATGTTTTAGAAAGGAGTGGATTTTATGCCATGATTTGTTACAAAAAGTGGCTCCATCGGGAATTGAGCGCTCAGGATTTTCTAAAACAAGAAATAAGATTAATAAATTATTTTAATACAAAATTTTCAAAATTACCTTCAAAATATAATAAAATATTTAAATCTTCTTCAGCGTTTCTTTCCACTGTTCTAACTTTTCGTTTAAGTGTTTTTCTTTCATTCAGTTGTTTAGCGATGTTTAATATTGTCCTACAAGTCGGTGTTGGTCTATCTGGAAACCGTCTATGATATTCGTTACGAGCTATCGATGCATTTTTACCATGTAAATAAAATAATTCTCGAGTTTCTCTTCTTTCGAATAACGCTTCGTCCAACGTATTAGATATTAAAAATGCCCGTAAATAATTACTTCTGACCGGTAAACGTCAAAAAGGCGTCGTTCATTGCAATTGTCTTGACCATGGCTCACTATGTTTTAGCGCAAATTGCCTTACCATTTCTTTAATGTTTAAACGCTTATGTATCCAAAACTATTGACAGAATATATTAAAGGTATATATATTTGAAATTAGAAAAGAAAGATCTTCAAGAATATGATTTAATATACAGGGTGTTTCATTTAAAAAATTGACAACCTGTCAAAATTTGACATTTCCAATAATATTTTCGCACTTATGATATAATATTCTAAATCTTCATAAAAAACTCAACAACTTTTGTATTTACGACATTTCCGTATCTATTCAAATAAACTCTAAATAAAAATTTTCAGAGAATATTTAGGATATCACCTGGGTGGTCCCATACCAAGATTATTGAAAAAATATTAGAATGGCGGAATAACGCCATCAGGGCGGTTTCGCAAATGTTGAAAGCCCTAGTGCCCCATCAGGGATGTGCAAGCCTAATTTTTTCGTCTTCAATTACTTTTAAAGACCAGCCGAGACCCTCGTGCGGCTCAAGGGCTCTAAATATTTAAAGCCCCAGACCCCATAAGTCCTTGGTTCGGCTCTGGGTTAGTGCTAAGTGTTACCGCAACCAAAATATCATATTCAAAAATATAAATAATTGTTCCTTGTATAACACTCTAACAAATCAGTGAGCCAGATTTCAATTTTTATTTTCATTTTGAGGTGACTCAAACTTTATCTTTGTATTATTTTGGCTCAAAGTAATAGAGAGATAAACTTTAAGACAGGTACTCATCCGGGGTCACCTTGTAACGGGAAAATTTACTGGCGAAAGGTAATGTGGAATACTTGATTTGATTTGAAAGATTCTTTTGATTTAAAACTTAATAGTCACCATATGTTTATAGGGAAAAACCATAATTTCGTTCAAATATTCCCAAGTTGGCGCTTAAAAAATATTTAATCCTCTGATATCATGTATTTACTTATGATACAACATTAAGCAGAGGTTAAAGGGCAAAACGTTACTTAATTTCCTTGTTAGGTTAAAAATAAACTTTTTTTCTCAAAGGAATATTTGTACGTATCTTTATTTACAATAATTGGTGATGTTTAATAAATATAAGTGTACAGGTTTTGGTCGGTGATTACAGTCTTTATTAGGGATTTCTAGGCAGGAGGAGATGCATATAATGATTTTTGTTAGGATGCCATTATTTTAAAATTCTATTGTTTTTCTGATTATCCTAGTTTGATGGTGGCCCCGTGTTTAATACTTGTTAATTTTATAACTGTCTAAATACATACAATTATAAGATAAAATCGGTTCTATACTGTGTTGTCCCTTATATATATCCCTATTTCCAATATTAAATAAATTATTATTATTATATATTATATAAAATTTTCAAGAGATAGAAAAGATTATTAAATATAAACATTTTAGGGTTTATTACGTAGTTTATAGAATATTAGTATCGATGTGTACAGACTGATTCAAAAAAATGCAGCAAATGTGTCTTGCTGATTATAAATAAACTAGGTTTAGAACCATTTAAGTAAACTTGGTTTAATTTCCCTGAATTATTTAATCGGTATTTTAGTCAAATTAAAATTAAAAACGTTAATTCTTCACCGGGACTCGTATTCTAGGCAAACGCTCTAACCACTCAGCCACGAAGACATGTGCTCAACACCAACTACGGCAATTTTACATATTGAATTTTATGTTAGTGGTTTTTTACGGTATTGCAACTTTTGGCGGCTACAAACCGAGGAGGGTGTTAATAGTGTTAATACTTGGTGTTGTGCAACTATATAGTAGAACCTGCTCTGTCTCTCTCTTACACATTGGCTCTTATGGCAAGGATTTTATTAAATTTCTCGAGTGTCTATAAAGATAGGTATCAAATCTTTTAACCTAGTCCTAATATACTTACAACAAATAAGACAAGGTGAATAAGATGGCCATATAATATACAGGGTATTCCATTATATTCTATAACTTTTTCACATCTTTAAAAATTTTTTTTAAAGATAGAAAAAAAGTGTTGAATACAAATGATTTTAAGTTTTTTATCTGGGTATATTTTTGGGATAACTACGTAATATATTCTATAACTTTATCACATCTTTAAAAATTTTTTTTCACATTCTTAAAATTACACTTAAAACTCAAATCGCGCCATCTAACGGAAAAGGATAAGCATCAATAAAATTAAATATTGAAATTTAAACTAAAAAAGAAGGTAATTCTGCTCCTAATTTAAAAAGTAAATTATAAAATTATTAAAGTGTGACCATAAAACTTGTTTGCATACATGACATGTCACCCTTAATTATTATTCAAGGCACAAAGAAGTGTTGTAAGTCTAGCGGACCAGCTAGTTTTATTTATTATGTTTAAAAATCAAGTGTGGCATAGGTAAAAACTGGTAAAATATTAGTACGAATCCAATTTGGTGGAATAAAATGGTGTCCAATAAAAAGTGTTTGAAAAGATACGACGGAACAAAATTTTTGTATTTGGTTTTCATTTTTAGTGCTCCAATCTATAAAACCAATATGTCCAATAAAAAAATTACACTTAAAACTCATCGCGCCATGTCTTTTTATTTATTATGTTTAAAAGACATAATGTGCGAAACTAAATTGGTTCACACTTCACAAATCCTTATGAAGGGAAAGATTCAAAACGAGGGAAGTTAAGGAAATAAGCCGATTTTTAAAACATCAACCCCCGTATTTACTAAAACGGTTTAAGAGTTAGATCAGGTCTAGTTACCACGGTACTTAAAACTCTTAGTTCGCCAGTTATGTTTTGCTTATGTCACTGTTATTTTGTAATTGTGACATTTAGAAAAATTATTTGTTCAATTGCTAAAAATGTCATCTTAAACCTATAACTGTCAAGTTAGCCCTGGTCTAAATTTAAACCTCTTTAGT
The DNA here is from genome assembly GCA_030620095.1 of Kuschelorhynchus macadamiae. NCBI lineage: Eukaryota > Metazoa > Arthropoda > Insecta > Coleoptera > Curculionidae > Kuschelorhynchus > Kuschelorhynchus macadamiae. Next base: position 139,949 of record JAUTXW010000538.1, on the reverse strand, counting down.
GAATACGGGTGTAAAACTTTATATTTATTATTTTTTGTCAATTAAAGTACCTACAGCTTGTAGACCCCGTTTAAAATATAAACAGAAACCCAGTGCATATAAAACAATGATTTTGAGGTATTAAAGAAACCATATATTTTAATCACGGTCATTAACAGAAATAAATTCCCTAACATTTCCCTTCTTTTTTCTTTTTCAAATGCCATAAATATGTTTACGTTATAGGATGTAGTGTTACAAAATTTAAATGTTTACCCATCCAAGAATTTTCGATCTAATTATGTTAATTAACACTCTGATATTGTGGGAGTTAATTATTGTGATAATAACACCAAAGTCCATGTTTTCTTTATAGAACGAAGATAATGGGGCAAAACACTCGTTTATTTTAGATTAGCTGTAGATTTTCTTTTCCTACAACAGAAATACGTGCATTTTATTCGAAAAACGCAATACTGTTATCTGCAGTTTTCGCTAAAACGAATAGATTTATGTTAATATTTATATAACAAACAGAGCTGGTTTAAACTTCCTATTCAATACAAAATATCCCAATGTAAACTGCTGTTCATAATAAATTGTGGTTCACTACCTTCTTTTAGGATAAAATCGAATTCAAATATTTCGGAAACTAAAAGGTGTCTTACATTTAATAGAAAAAATATTTGTGTATAAATCAGAAATTTCATATTTCGAACAGAAAAGAGAAAAATTGAGACTTGTTTTTTTCCGTTTTTTTCTCACGCTTGAACTTCGAACAGAAAGTCCATCAGATTGTTTTATATATCCGCCACGTCAATCGCTCATGGCGCTGCTTAATTGTAATATTAGCACTCACGCAACAATTTTTGAATAAGTGTTGCCGGAAGCGTGATTCAGGTCTACTTGTTTAAAAACACAATGCAAAAAGTATTCTTTAAAAAGACAAATTCGATGGTAAAACCGATCCATAAACGAATTTATCCAGCCGATCAGATGCGGTGCACTGGCAACTCTTGGTATTAAGTTAGGCGTAAATCTCTCGATTTTATTTTACATTGGATGAATTTTATTCGGAGTATAATATGTCTGTGCTATTACCTACCGCCGCAGCCGATGATAAAAAGTAATATATTAGTAATTTTGAAATTGATCTGCATAAATTGCTGTTAATAGAGCTTTTGTAACAACAAAATTTATAAATATTAAAAATAACTACTGTTCTCTTTCTTTCAGAAACAAATTGTTGCAATTTTTCTGGTCATCACAATGATCATTGTCATTATTCAAGGCGCCCCTAGACCAGGAGCTGAGTGGGATAGGCATAACAATCCCTGTGTCTACGATGTAAGTATACTTTTATATTTTTAGTAACTTTTAATTGTGTATATGTTATGATTAAAAAAGTAATGAATGACAGCATTTTCTTCATAATAGGGATACTTTAAGAACTGAGAAAGAGAAGAAATTCAGAATTCGGAAACACATCATTGTACAGTCACGTGAACTCACGTGCTGTCATGTCATATATGAGAGCCGTCAAATTTAATCTAGAATCACGCTAATATGACCTCACATGAATTCACCTAATGTCTATATTTTATTTTTTTACAAACGCATCTTAGTGTACATAATATGCATTCAAATTGTTTCCAAAATAATGTTTGCGATTAAAAATGCTATTTTTTTGTCGGTTTGGTATTAGTAAAACAAAATTTCTATATGTTATTATCACTGAATCAGAAGCATTTTCAATGATTTCGTCTTAGAAGTGAATATATAACACACTATTTATCCTATAGACAATAAGTACACACTAGGCAGACCTTGTTCTGCCTTTTCTGTTAGAGGGCACGATGAGTTTCCAGTGGAGTTATAAGAATATTGGGCGCATTCACCACATAGTCTAGAAATGTTATAGAATAAAAACACATTGGTTTTATAGAAAAAATACGCAACAATACAAAAAATAGTGTTGAAGGGTCTCGGTAAACAGACGATCATTAAAAAAAAATCATGTAAATTGGTGCAGTAAAATTCTCTCATGAACTTGCTGAAAAATCTGGCTTAGTGTTTTAAATATATAGAAGATTTTTACTGTGCAGAGATGACAATTTCTCATTTTATCCCTCGCCCTTATGAATACGCTGTTACAAGGAATAGAATAATTAATATGACGTAAAGTAATATAAAAATACCGACGTCAAATAGCAGATTTTTTTTAACTTGAGCAATCTACTTAATGCCTATTTTTTTCAGGATATTAAGGTAGAAATATGCCAGCGCTGTGCCAAGCAAACAAAATCTCCCATAGTCTACCCAATGTGTTGTAACAGTGAAGACAACGTGTATGAATGGTGTGATAAATACATTCATTTTGGAAGAATGCCGTGACATTTATTACCAGCAAATTTGTGATATGTGATTTTGCCGGATCTTATTAATTAAGTATACATAAAAAAGCAACTAGCTTATAAGTGTTTAGAAGAAAGTTCGTATCTCCCGTTCTGAGATATCATGGAGAGCATATTTGTGATAGTTAACACTACTTTAGACAGATATTTCCTATGTAATTTTCATTAATAATAATAATAGGCAATACGTTGTTAGCTCACTTGCTTTTATATTTAATAAAAGCGGGCTTGATGCTGTTTTTCATTTGTATGTCAAACAAAAGTGTGATATTGTTTAGATTATAGGATTATGTGTTATTTGTATAGCCAAGTTAGTTTTCATAACTTGTTCGTGTATACTAAATTAGTATGTTAAAACAATATATGTTAGGAATTTTAATATTTTTCCATCAATTTGACAAAAAAGGTGATACATCTATTTAAGAAGTAATACATTTTGAAGCTTCAACAACGTTTATCAACTACTTGTTAATAAACTAAAAAAGTAAAATTAATTTTATAGAAAAGTGTTATAGTACATTTTACAAGTAGATTTTTAAAGGAAAAATATTTTTATAAAAGGCTATATATATTTATTAATATTGTGCTTTCAGAAAAACATAAAACAAAAAATGTGTATCTTTTTGAACATAAAAAATATTAAATTGTGGTTTGTAAAAAATTCTTTTCAAATTGAGCAGCTAAACTGGGGAAAAACTCTATTAGAATAGGCTCTATTATCATTTACTATCCGTGTTATTTACTATCTAAGGTCCAAAAATCTACACCACACAAGGCGCCCTCGCACGAGCTGTTGGTTAAGATGCGTCATTCGGCGGAGTAAAAACAAGTGCCGATAAAATTTCGCTGTGAGCCTCGACGCTCACTGGTGAGATTCTCCGCCGACTCAGGCGACTACTTTTTTTTAGTTTTTGGCTGGTGAGCGCACCACATGTGATGTGTGCTTTTTTGGGCACTAGATTCAAGTCTATCACTATTATGATATAGGAGACCAGAGTCCAAAATGGAAACCTGATATCTAAAATAATGTTTTCCACTACTATTTATATCAACTTTTAAAAATAACAACTCAAAAGTTTTATTTTAATCACAGTCATCCTGAAATATATGCATATTTCAGTGGAACATTTGTATTTTGTAAAATAATTTCTGAGAAGTAATTTTTTTAATTTGTGTCTCAAAATTTTTATCATGTTATATAGCCTTTCCGTGTATATATTGTGGCTGTGAGAATGATTGGTTAATATAATTCCTAATCTTGTGTGAATGCCATTACAATGCAAAAATAGCAACATACATTATTACTTTCACATCCGGAAAGTAAACTCAGTTTTTTAGGGGACTGAAGCCCAGAATTTGATTTTACTACAATCTTACTGGGCATTCTTTTGGAAGTAATCTAAAATCTAAAAGAGGAACTCAGCCTCTTATACCAAAATTGGTGACCTGTTGCTGGAAGGAATAAAATTTGTGTGCTGTTTTATTACTTATACCTATAGTTACTAAGTGTTATTTATTTTTATACTTTTTTTTATAAATATATGTTTTCAAAAGAGAAATATATTTTTATTAATAAAAATTTTAAAAAATACATACATACCCCTTGATAACTTTTTTGTTTTGAAGATGAAAATCTTGTTTAAATAAGGATTCTTTGCTTACATTTTTATATAGGAGACCTGTTATATTATTAAAATTTAAATCCTGCTTTAAGCCTCAAAATAGTTATTATAGACCTTTTAAGATCCTCTATCGCCCACATGATTAAACTTCAGACAAAATTCACTTTCTGATTTTAACTTTTTCACAATATTAAATGATGTCAATGTCCTGTTTAGCAAGAAATGTCAAAGTTTGATACTTCCGGTCAAACCAGAAGTGGCAACTATGTTATAGATTTAAGAAACTAAGATAGGAACAGCAAGCCATTTTGTTTGAAGTTTAACCATTTGGCCGATACAGACTTCTAAAAAGTCCAAAAGACTATTTTTAGACCACATTTTTACAAAAACAGTTGAATTTAGGTATCCAATATGTAAAATAAAGTTTGTTTAGAATTCAAACCAGAATCTTAAACCGTAATGATATATTTAGGGTGTCCCATTGAAAAATCAAAAGTTAATACCTAGGAAAAAATCTGAATTTAAACAAAATATGGCAACACCAAAAAAAATTAAGAATGGGAAGTTTTGCCATATTTAAACTCCCAAAATTTAACTTCAATATCTTCAAGATGAAAAAAGTTATACTGCAAGCCACAAATAAGTATCTTACTACCCTCATAACTTTTTCTCTGCCAAGATGTTACAATGGAATTGTGGTTGGTTAAATCAGACTTTTTTTTTAACATGAACACATTGCCACATCTTTTATTTTCAAATTTCTGAAAACTTATAAAACAAATAAAAATCAAAATAGGCAAATATAGGGTGTTCCTTAAAAAAAAAAAGTTAATACCAGAAATTTGGAAATAAAAGAAAATATGGAAACTGTTATGGCAAAAAAATCAAAATTATGTCATATTTAAATAAAGTTATGAGTGAGGCACATATTTGTAGCACCCAGTATTTCCATTCTTAGTTCTTATATTTTTCTAGAATCAATAGATCCTCATTACCCAAGACCTAGGAAAAGCAAAATTATATTTGCCCTTATCTGAAGAAATACAAAAAAAAAACTTATTATGATTTATTCTATAATAGCATCTACATTTTCCGCTTCTGCATCTCTATTATCTCCCTGACACTGAAATAATTTATATTGGGCTATCACTCTATCTTCTAACTCATTTAGATTATTGTCTCTTATACTGTCTCTAATTTTCTCGAAAAATCTGAGCATATGGTATATGTTATGAACCATTATTAACACTGAGCCTAACAGCTCTTGCACGGTTAAAAGATGGTGAATATAACCTCTCGAATAACCCTGACATGCCACACACTTACAGTCCCTCAGTAAAGGCTGAAAATCATCAGCAAATTGGATCTTACGAAGATTTATTTCATATGACTCTGTAACTTCCTCAGCATTAATAGCAAAAATAAGAGCAGCTGACCTTTCTGTTAAAATTCGACAGTAAGATGTATCAAATAAATCAATTCCACTATTTACAAGTTTAAGAATATTCAAGGGGCTCCAACAACCTTGAACTGCTCTCAATTTCTCTGAAGGTAATTTATCTATAACCTCTTCTACAACAGGTTTTACTTCAGAAAAAGAAATAAATTCCACTTCTGGACCATTGTTATGTAGCCCATCAATGAGGTAACCACCAATATGTGTATCTTGCTGTAACAACAAATCAATGCATTTTTGGCGGGACTTCAAACAATATCCTCCAGCTAGGGGGGCAATAATAAAAGTGTCTTTCAATATTTGAGATTTTTTATGACGATCCAAACACTGCTGGCTAAATGTAATAGTATTATCCACTGCTTTTGCAATGCGTTTATTAGAACTAGAAATATTTGTATCACCATCAGACAATAAGATATACATATCGGGATTACAATTTTCCACCATATCCATATATTTTTCACTATCATACAATACTTTACCATTTTTAGTAAAAATGGGTACTTTATCTTTGGTATGGTGTCCATGTCTCATTAAATTCGAGGGGTCATGTAAAGTAATACAGGTCAAACTCTCTTTACTTCCTATAAACCCAGAAACTCTACCATTGTACAGTCGAATAGCATCTTGGTAATTGTGCATGCTGACCACAGGTATTTGTAGGATTTGAGGCTCTCGAGTGACAAGCTTAAGAACTTCATGAGTGATGTGAGGGATATGACCACCTTGTGTGTGCAGGAGCGCCAAAGGTGTTTCCAGTGAAATATCAGGTTTACCCTTGATTTGGCTAAGCTCTCCTAATCTTGGGGAACGTTGTAAAACGGTTTTCACGGTGAACTTCATAATTTAATAATTCGAGATTATTCTTTTGATTTGTTGGTAATATACAAAAACACATAGTAAGAAAAATTTTGATAACAATATGTTAGATGATGACACATTACATTAGCAACGAACCAAAACAACCGGTGAACGGATGTCGTACTTTCTTTCACTCTCTCTTCTAATCGCTTTGATCTCTTGCCGTTTAGCATCGAGCCAATGATGTTTATTTGTTCTAATTTCTTCTTTTTATAATAAAAGACTAATCCCTGAGTGATAACACACACTGTGTTCACAATATTTTTGGTCTTTCAATTTAGGTCCACCCAAAAAAAAGCCTAACCAAACAAATGAAAAGTCGCAATTCAATATTTAAAACACAATTACATACAAAATTATGAGTTTTGATAAACTCAGGACTTTTACAAAGCAGTTCCGACGCCCTACTAAACTTAACCGGCCGAGTTCACTTGACTTGAGTGATTTTGGCTCTATTCCTACTGGAATAATCTGCCAGCTCATTCTCTCAGCGTCCAGGATTTGGTCTGACTCTGAATTATGTCCTGGACGTCCTTTCTTGTTCCGAGTTATACTTTTCTTTAGTATAATCTTTCAAATAACTTTTTAATTTCCGAAATGCATCTTGGCTTCCACTAGATGCCCCTTGAGAGTACTACTGGTCTCACAAGATAACCTTTTCTTTCAAGCTATCCCCTTACCCCTCTCACTCCCGCCACATAGCGGCCACTACGCTAATATTCTATGTAGAACTGCGACAGAAGAACGGGATAGAATGCAGGAACAACTAGGCCTCACACGTTCACAGCGTTTGCTTCCTTTCTAGCGGGATCGTTAGTTTCCACTCTGAGCGGTTAAGTCTCCCGCTTCCCCCCGAAATAAAGCAGCAAAACCGAACACGTGGAACCACTTATATTAATAACACAGAGGTCTGCCTTCGACGAGACGAACCGGAAGACTGACTTAACCAATTTTATAGTACGGTAATTTCAATAACGTCAATTTATAGCTAGAGAGTAATCATTCGTCAGAAACTCCCGAATAAAAATTATCGGAAACATTACTTGGAATGCTAAGTTGACTGGGTTAAAAAAATATGCTCTGCTGTTGGTTGTCGCCCAGCGGTGTAGCTCTACTAAAGAAGAGGCGGTTCTTAGAAAACTGTCAGCAGCAATTCTTTGAAAGGAGCCGGTCTCTTTAATTTTTTGCCAGTATTTAATTTACTCACGGGAAAATTACATTTTAAAGGCTGTTTCCTGTTGGTTTGCCGTTTTATTTTTTCAAAATATGAACAAGTTTTTGTTGAATGTTCAGCGTGGGCTTCCTGGTTCAGTGTTAGGATACACGCCTTTGGATGCAGCGCATATGTGTTCAAATCCTAGATGAGATAAATGACTTTTTAAATTTTGTTTTCAACATACCATACAATTAATGAATATGCGGATTACGCTAGGTTACGTTTTGTTAGATGCTGTAAAAAAAAGCGCGCGGAAGCGCGCCTACAAAGTTTCGGGTCTAAATTAAAACAAGGCTTTTTTTAACAACTTATACTGTTAGGTGGATCTGTCTTGTTGTCGTAAGGTTAGCACAAGTTCGTCGACAAAACAATCATTGAAACCATACACCCTCAATAAAGCCATAAATTAACACCTCAAATCATCGAAAATGCGGTCTGAAATACACGTGCACTCTAAAGTGATTGGTAGGATTCCTTGTGAATTTGGTCACTTATGATTATTTATACGGTTATTTTTTTAGAACTTTCGAGAATATGCCTAAAAGACCGCTTTTGTTTATCTACGTCAAAGCTTTCAACTGATACTAAACAAAGTTGATTTGTTAAATAAGAAAGGGATTTAATGCTTTGGAAAAAAATGGTCGCTTATAACACCAAATGACTGGTCATTTAAGGAGCGTTCCAACATTAGCGCCACCACCGAGGACTCGTTGTACTAATCTGGTAGTGTAGTGATAAAATGTATTATTTTATTCTAAATACACTTTATTGTTATTTATTATGGCATTAATGATCGACGAACTTGTGCTAGTCTAACGTCTAACAGAATAGATCTACCTAACAGGTTTTGTTTTAAAAAATACCTGTTTTAATATAAACTCAGAATTCTGTTTTTTTACAACAATCCTAATCAGTCCTAACCAAATCTAATGGGCATTTTATTAGTTACAGATTTTTAAGAAAAAAGTTTCAAAAGTCATACGCCTGAACGGGGATTCGAACTCATTTGCGCATCAATGTCAATAAAAAAAACCCAAGACTCGGCAAGCAAGGAGAAGGCACAGTTTTATTCTTAAACATTCGCATTCGGCTCGAGCCCCGCCGCTTACCGAGTCTTCCATTTAACAACCGTTGCTATAAGTTTTTATATGGTTACGCTTTTTTACATTAACCTTAACGCAGTCCGCTTTTTGGAATACAATTTGAAATATTTAAATCAAAACCCGGCAAGCGGCCATGCGAAAAAAAATTGCTTGCAGATGTTTAAGAATGAAAAATCTGCTGGTCGTCTCATTTTGCCTGCTTTTTAAGTGTTGGCTTTGCCGAATCAATCTGGAAGCACTTGAATATTGTCAGACTTTCAACTCTATCCCTGTTGTTTTTTTTTTAACTTTTTTTGTTATATATCCACAAATTCGTGTAATATAACTGTAACAATGATGTCTCCGTGCTCCAACTCTTAACCTGGATCTACTGCGGTACCAATCCACCTATCGCAATCCGCTGCCCTACGATACGGTACAGGCTATATTGTAAAAAATATCTATAAAAAACTGTGTCAAAATGTATTGCCTTCATAAACCTGAAGAGAATGGGAAACTATAAGAGTTTAAATTTTGATAGCGTATATCTCAGAAACGGAAAGTCGCTAAAAAGGTGTAACTTCGTAATCGTAATCTACTAAAGTGTCGAAAATCGTCAAAATGCGCCGTATTAGAAAATTACCAATATTTTTATAATTACTTTCTTTTAGCACATGCGCAGAACTACATTTTCTCTTCTTTTTCGCGAAATGTCTCCTGTGTTTGCTTCGAAAACGCTATCTATATAATATTAACACAGAGTAAATCCCCGAATAAACTAGGAATCTTCGCGTTTACGGCATCTGGATACTTTCTGACCTGAAGGTTCCGAGGTTTCCCTATATGTTTTCGCTACCGTGTCTGTAGTAATTAAAAGACGTCTCAGGGCTGTTTGTTTGCTTTTATATTTATCAATGAGTCATCCAACTATTAAACACAGACTTCACGATCCGGAAACTCTACTGAACAAAGTTCATAAAGTATACTGGATGGGTATATTCCCTAATAAATAAGATAGATGAATATACACCTGATATAAGGAGCGGGACGGATACAAAATAAAGCGTGTTGATTGGCAGTCAAACTTATAACGAAATTAAAAATCACGAATATTAAAAAGGCATTTTATATCTTACGTAATAACTTTGGTTCCCGTACTATGCACCCTGTGTCATTTTAAAGGCAGAAATTCCAATTAAAACTTTAGATGCGTACATTCACTAAAAGAAATAGTGAATTCTGAAATGCTGCATACGACCGTTCGTTCATGTAATAACCGGTAGAGAGAGTAGAAAATCCTTATGCATATTTTTGGAACACGGCCTAAGGCAACTATGGAAAACTTTTGTATGCATCGTAATTTGGTCCCACTAAAGACTTCTGTCTTTCGGCAGTGATGCACATGGCATAAATGTTATAATGAAATCTTCACACTTTGTTTTCCAACGCCTAGCCTTATAGTAATTTACTTATGGAACAAAATATCCATAATAAACTCTATCAAAATATGATTCCTACTTTGTAATATAAATTTAAATTACCCCTAAAAATGTATTTTAGGATGTAAATATACAAAAGCAAAAATTAAATAATAAGCAGAAGAAATCACTAGCTATGAATATACAAGTGCTAATAAAAAAAGAAAGGGCGTATCGGAAAATCTAGATTTCATTAAATCTCGAAAATTCGGTCAGGCTTAATTTAAACAATCGCGTATTTCTAATATCGTTTTATCAGCCGTTCCTATTTTTAACTTACACTAACTATGAATGAAAGGGCCTGTTTCGCTGTATGCATGATGCAGTGGCGGCTCGCGGGTGAATAAGTAAGTGAAGTGGAAATGAAGCAATAAATATCGCAATAATTTTTTTTCCAGAATTTTTTTATATGCGGAGGTGGTAGAATATTGTTTTACCACTTACCTAAATTTTGTATACTAAATCAATTCTCCTATCCTTCATAGCAGCAAATTTATTTATAACATCCTCATAAAATGGATGTGTTGCCCTAATCTCCTCCAGAAATTCCTTTTGAATTGAAATATTGCCAAGAGAAGTAAGTCTTTCTTGAGATATTGTATTTCTTAAATAAGTTTTTACACATTTGAAGCAAGAAAAACTTCTTTCCACTGAAGCACTTGTCGACGGTATTGTCAAAATAAGGGAAAACAATTTATATGCTTCGGTAAAAATATATTTATTTTTATTAATTTTTTTCACCTGCTCTTGCAGCGATATATTCCAATTACTCTCATTGGCAAAAATAATACCAAGTTCATTTTTAAGTCGTTTACTTTTTGAAAATGTTTCCCCATATAACTGTAACAAATTTTCAAACGGGTCATAAAAATGTAAGTTTTTCACAGTCTTGAAATCTTAATGTCATTTCCATTGAAATATGATCCAATATTTAATAATTCTATACTTAGCCCTAATTTCTTCAGGTAAAAGCTTAGCAAGCTCACGTTTCTAATGATTTATTTCTGTAATAGAATTTGCTATATCAAAAATGGTATTAAAAAATGTTCATTTCTTTTTTTACAGAGCGCCTCACGACAGCGTTTTGTATTGGATATGCAAAAATGAATGTCAAGCGGTTTTTTTTCAAGAACGTCAAATAGTATGTCCGTCATTGAGAAAATGTCATTAAACACTAATGCCAGAAACGTGAATTCAAAATCGTTCATCTGACCTAAAAATCCTTTCGCAAGGCGGATTGATTTTTCATCAGATCTGTCAGAGTTTGTAATAAATTCAAAGACGTCTTTTAATTTATAAGTATATAATAACAACACCATAAATTAATATAACACAAAACAGTGAAGTTAACTGCAAAGGAACACACCGGTTGCAGCGAAATCCGTGAAAATAAAAGTAAAAAACCACAGCAAACTGAACGACCCGTGGGTGTAGTGTACTGCGCCTGCAATTCACCGGGGGGGGGGCTCGACGTCATCGGATACCGTTGTCATGGCAACATAGTAGAAAAATCGTAAACTAAACATAGCACCTCCAGCAAAGTCAGAGCGGTTTGCGTCATTGTTATAGTTGTTATAATAAAGTTCCATTGAAAGTTTTAAAAAGGCATGCCTCCAACGGTCAAGTAAAATATTTATTCGAGATGTAGAGTTTATTTTTTACCAATTAGGTGAATAAATGAACGTAAAAACTAAAATTTTAAGAGATGTATAATAATGTTTGATGTTGCTTGTTTATTTTTTCTGATAAAGCAGCACTTCACCTACTTTACCTAAATAGCCGCCACTGACATGATGAGAATATTAAAATCGCACAATGTAACATAGCTGATGTTATTATTTTGGAGATTTCTACTTTTATACACTGAACATATTTCTATATTTTCTCTATTCACGATAAAAGACTTTAGCATAGCGCACTAGTGTTACATTTAATAATCTGTTATGTCTGGTACGATTTAACACATCTCGATTTTTTACCTGTTTTTGGTTTTGTTAGGAAGCTTACCGTAAATTTACCATATTTAAGCAAAAAAAAAGATGAAATATTTGAAAAAATCACAAAACTTAAAAACCAAGAAATGTCATGCTAAACTGTCAATTATGAAGTTTTTGACAAAATACAAATTCTAAATTACATGCACTGTTGCCAAACTTACTTGGTTTTCTTCAAATATACAACAAATAATATTCCTAAATTTTAACAAAACGGTTTAATGATAGTTTTATTAACAAACCTGGTGCTAACCTAACCCGGTATGAATTACAGGACCCTAAATTGCTATCGTCAATCACGCTACTTTAGAGTGCGAGCATATTTCTGATATGATTTTACCTTGTGGTTTTACGGCTTTAATGATGGTTTTATCGACGAACGTGGGCTAACCTAACGCTAACGGAACACATCTACTTAACAGTATAAGGTTTGTTAAAAAAAACCTTCTTTTAATGTAGACCCCAAATTTTGTTGATGCGCTACCGCGCGCTTTCTTTGCAGCGGCCCTAACCAATCCTAACCTAACCTATTCCGCACTTTTATTAATTTTTAGTCAAAACATACTAAAATTATTAACGGGATTAAAATCAAATAAATACCCAATTTCCCTTCCGACACAATATGTGTAGAACTGGTTGGCTACTTAATGTGAAACTGACTCTAAATATTTTTGCTTTAAAGATGGTGCCTCCGCGGTATCGCGCTGCGGCGACTAACCTGGTGCTAACCCGGTACCAATCCAACTAATTCCTTTCCTCTCTGACTTGCATCAACCCATCTATATAAAAAAAAATATTACTGGCACATCAAAGAATATCACAAAATTTACTTTGGCAACAGCGCTTACCGGCTACTAAATGACATGCAGTTAAGTTAGCAGTGTTTAGATACAAAAAAAATTCAGTTGTTAGATGATCTTCCGGTTCGTCTCGTCGAAGGCAGTTCTCTGTGTTATTAACATAAGTGGTTCCACGTGTTCGGTTTTGCTGCTTTATTTCGGAGGGAGCGGGAGACTCAAACGCTCAGAGTGGAAACTAACGACCTCGCTAGAAAGGGAGCAAACGCTGTGAACGTGTGAGGCCTAGTTGTTCTTGCATTCTATCCCCAGCAATTCTACGTAGTATATTAGCGTAATGGCCGCTATGTGGCGGGAGTAGGAGGGGTAAGGGGATAGCTTGAAAGAAAAGGTCATCTCGTGAGACCAGTAGTACTCTCAAGGGACATCTAGTAGAAACCAAGATGCATTTCGAAAATTAAAAAGTTAAAGCAAAGTATAACTTGGAACAAGAAAGGACGTCCAAGACATGATTCAGAGTCAGACCAAATCCTGGACGTTGAGAGAACGGGCTGGCAAATTATTTTAGTAGGAATAGAGCCAAAATCACTCAAGTCAAGTCAAGTCAGTTGTTAGATGTGTTAGAGAATTATTCATATTCATAATTTGAGTCTTCCGGTTCATCTAGTCGAAGGCAGACTTCTGTGTTATTAACATAAGTAGAAACTAACGACCCCACAAAGAGCTAAGAACTAAAAGCTGAAAGCAAAAAAGTGGCAGCCGACTCCATTTTGAAAATGAAAGAAATATATTCGTAATTTCAAAAAAAAACAATTCTAATTTAATAAATATATACACTAGAAATAAACAAATCTTTCAAAATACAAATATGTTAACTTACAAAAACAGCAATATACATAAAATGTCACAGAATTTCAAATAAAATGTGTTAAAATTCTAATTTGTAATATTTTGTAAAAAATTGTAATGCATCCACGCTTTTTTTTTGCTTAAATGTAGTAAATTTGAAGTAAGCTTCCTAACAAAACTCAAAAAAGGTCAAAAATCGGGATACAAATTATCAACATCGGCGGGGGAACTCTTAACAGCATATTAACTAAACATTTTTAGTGAATCCGAAAACAGCGGTTTTTGAAAGGGCTTTGAGTCCGACGACATCCAAAGACACATTTATAGTTGGCAAGTTGATTCTAAGCAGAACCAAAATAGATTTACTTAAAAAAAGTTATTTAACCTTCAAAAATTATGTCATTTTCATTATCCATCCATTGTCCATGACGTTTCTCACTTGAACATCTGCTTTGCCGACTGCTTGACGTCTCTGGTTTGCAGTCGGCATTTTATTTTATTTAAATAAGTTTTATTTTTTGTTGTATAGTAAAATTTTCTTAGTGGTGTCTTCTTAAAAATGGCCATAATTCTTATAAGCAAAGTAATAAAAATGGGAATCGTTCCGAAAGCTGTGAAAGTGTTTCACACTATGTTTAGCGACAAGTTTTTACTGTATACAAATGTTGGACTTTCACTGTGTCTTTCCGGGCTTGGGGACCTCATTGAACAAAAATATGAATTGATGACGAATGAATTGAATGAGTGGGACAAAAAAAGAACCAGAGACATGACCCTATCAGGTACAACAGTAGGAGTAGTCTGTCATTATTGGTATCTATTCTTAGATCGTGCAGTACCAGGTTATACCATAAGGGCAGTATTACAAAAAATTTTGTTGGACCAGCTTGTAGGATCTCCTATTTCTATATCAACTTTTTTCGCTACAATGGCAGTACTAGAAGGCTCAACAGTGGACGAATTTGTTAATGAAGTGAAAACTAAGGCATGGCGATTATATGCTGCAGAATGGATGATATGGCCTCCTTGCCAATTCATCAACTTTTATGCATTGTCAATGAAGTACCGTGTGTTATTTGATAATTTTGTGTCATTGGGTTATGATGTCTACACTTCTCGAGTTAAAAATAAAAGTTCTTCAACTTCAGATGAACATATAAAGAAATAATAAATGTTTAAATTATATGAATACTATTTTTGTAGTACATCTGCTGTGATACAAGGAATGATAACATGAAACTCTTTTTTTTTTAGAAACTGTCACAATTTTAAGGATCCACAAGGAGTTTTTTCTGTGATAATAATGTAAGAATAATTTTATTTTCTAAATATTTCTTATTTAAATAGTTTGTTGATGGTTGAAGGCTATGTATCACTTTAAAATAAAGTAATTTAAACTTTATTTTATTATGTTGACTTTTATTTAACATGGCCAATATCTGTCCTAACCCAGTTGTAGCAATAATAGTTCGATATTAGTTGTCAGAAACCAACATTTACTGATTTTTTGGCAATGGAAATATTTTGAATTTTTATTTCTATACAGGGTCCTCAATTATATTTTTACACCCACCCACATCTGTAATTAAGGACTGTAGGAAAAAGCTTCAAATATATTTTTTTTGCATTTTACAATTAGATCCAAAAAACAAGCATCACAAAATTGTCAAAAAGCAGCCAACTATATTTTTTTAAATGTAACACTATATTCTTTTTTTATTTAAAAGCTCACATTTTTTCTGATTTCAAATATATATATATATATATATATATATATATATATATATATATATATATATATATATATATATATATATATATGGTGTATAAAGTATAAAGCTGAGATATGGAAATTTCATAGAGTTAGTATTTTCTAGAGAGAGCCAATGCTGTTAAACCTATAAGGATTGTTTTCAACCAACATACAGAAGATATGTGACATGACATACAGGAAAATTCATGTGAAATAAAGGAAAGTAAATGAGTAAGGGTCATCTTTCTGTCACACGCTTAGAGAAAACGGTCAGTTGACATAATTCAACAAATTTACGCTGATGCCATGTTGGCAGATTGATTCGAAAATAAAATATCTCCTGGCAAAATCACTTACTAGAAAGTATATATCATACAAAAAAATTAATTTTTGGTTTCTAAATATCTTTACGTTCTAGGATCGATCCCTGGATAATAGAAAATGTGTTTTTCATATCCATACAAATGTAACAAAAAAATTATAGAAAAGTGTATTTGACCAAAGTTTTCCAGTTATTAGAAAAGATTTAAAATAATATTAAATAAAGAAAAACAAACAAATGGTGGGTGTGCAAAAAATCTCTGAAAAAACTTTAATGGTGATTCTCCAACAAAAACATTTAAAAAAAATATCCTATAAACACTAATTCAAAAATGTATTTTGGGGTATATATATATATATATATATATATATATATATATATATATATATATATATAAACTTGAGATATGGAAATTTCATAGAGTTAGTATTTTCTAGAGAGAGCCAATGCTGTTAAACCTATAAGGATTGTTTTCAAAAACATGACATACAGGAAAATTCAAAAAAAGGAAAGTAAATGAGTAAGGGTCATCTATAAAATTCAACAAATTTACGCTGATGCCATGTTGGCAGATTGATTCAAAAATGTATTTTGGGGGTTTCTTAAAAATGGAAAAAATGCTAAAATAATTAACATCCTGTATTTTGGTAAGAAATTATTTTTAGAACAATGTTTATAGGAAATTATTTATTATCTTTTTGTTGGAGAATCACTGCTTAATGTTTGTTGAGAGAAAAGAAACGTACAAATGTGCAAAAAATAATAAAAAACTTGGAATATTAAACAAAGTGCTGTCCATTTTTTGCAATGCAAGTACATTTTTTCAAAAAAAAACTTTTAGCTCGTTGAACATTGTACTGGCAACGACTCTGGAGGTTCAAATTCAAAAGCTTAATTTTTAACGTGCCCCACAAAAAAATATCCATGGTGACCTATAGCAGGCCATGATATAGGACCACCATTGGAAATTAATTTGCTCCAAAAGTTTTTCTTAATAAATCTGTGTCAGCCCTGGAATTGTGGGTGGCGCGGCATATCTAAATAACTTTTATCAGTTAAAGCAGACTGGTAAAATTTTACCATAAAAGCCACACCAAACGTGTATGCCAAATCGAGTTTGCAAATTGTGCTATGCCAGGAATCTAGGATTCTCTGTTTGCCCAGTAATGATAATTGTGTTTATTAAAGATCCCACAGTTTCCAAAATATGTTTTGTCAGCACTGCTTAAGTTTACATTTTCCTGGCATTTGTTAATGTACCAGTTACAGAACGTAAGTCTCTTTTTTTTGTCATTTGGCTGATCAGCCCTACAATCACAAGGTAAAAAATTTGCAGATATAAAGAAGTATTTATATAGAATTATTTAATGAGTTAAACATTTATTTTATATGAACTTAAATTGTTTGTATGAGGCTTGTATTTATATATAAACTACAAACAGGGTCACAACCTTCATGCCGCAGACCCCTGCGGCATCAGGGTGACTTTAGTATAGACACACAAGGGAAATTAACTTTGGAAAACATATAGCTGGTGATTGAGAGATAGATAATTGTTGTTTTATAATTTTAAATTAATTTTATTTAAAAAAACATAAAAGGGAGTTAATGAATTTCTATTCTTTCCATGGATAAAAGTTAAGTAAATTGAAGGTATATGTAACTTTACAATGATCAACTAGATCCTGATAAAGCTCATTTATTTCTGCAGAGTATTTAGAGCATTCAAAAAATATATGATCGAGATCACATCTAACGTCCCACACATCACATTTATCTGAGAGTATTGCATTTATTTTGTTCAGATGTGCAGGATAACAAGCATGACCAAATTTTAGACATATTATAGTTGTCTGGAAACTGATAGGTTTTTGTGCCAATAGTTTTTAGAGATATGATCACAAAGTTTTGTGTATCTACTAGTTGAAATTCTACAGAAATCATTACGTCTGTTTTTAAATTTTCAAAGAATTTGAGCTTTAAGAGTACAGTGTGCATCAGAAAGAGAGAGGCTACAATGAGTTGTTACTCTGCTTTGAATGCCTTTCTTAGCTAAGAAATCAGCAGTTTCATTTCCAATCAAACCACAGTCTCCCTTAACCCAAATAAAAGAAATTTCCTTGCCTCTCAACTCATTGAGACGTAGAGTTTTTTGATATCCCATAGACCCATGTGAACAATTTATGACATTAAACAGAGCTTTGAGAATAGACATGGGGTCAGATAAAGCGACAAATTTTTTATTATTGTTTTTTAATGAGAATTTAAGGGCTTTTACAATTCCCTCTGGTGTAAAAATTCTACTTTAAATTTATAACTCCTATCAAGTTGAGAAATGGATAGAACAGCACCTTTGCTTTCTGGAGTTTGTGAAGCATCAGTAAATATTTATATTGCATTGTAAATAGACAGTTCTGCTTTTAATATATTAGAATTAATTTGACTATTTTCTGTAAAAGGTGGATTTCACCGTGACATCAAGCCGTGCACTGTTACACACATAATCAAAGGAGGAAAATGGTGGAATTTCATTTAACATACTATTATATTCTCTGCATGGCTCGCATAACGGAGAAAGGTTTTTGTGATGCTAATATTTATTCATAAATCATGTGTATTTAATATTTAAATTTTTTGTGAAAATTCAGTATCAAAAAATGTTCGTTTTAGTAAAAATGTTGTGCTAACTAATTGTCAATAAGTCTCTTTAGAGAATCACTTTGAACAATGGTCGGCTTGTATGGGTGGTACTTATTATTTTTTTAAAACCTGTCTAGGTGTTGTCCTGGAAATGTCTAGCATTGTACTGTTTACTATTGTCGAAGAAGTGGTCACGATTCTTATTGTCCACACGTTACTTAATTAGCTACAAGTTTTGAAAAATACCTTCGGTTTGGTTGTTGCCTCTCTGGGTAAGTATCAGCGTAATTGTTTAACGCAATAATCGCATTACTATTGTTTTTAATATAACACTCCAAGATCTCAAATTTCTCTTTGTTGGTAAAATGCAAAGCCATTTTAAAGAATTTAAAATAAACGATAACAGGAAATAACTAACAAACTTAGAAAATGTCCAACAGTTCAAAATAAAAAAATAATTTTGTTACCATAGAGGTCTAAAGCCTTCTAGAGTAAAATTTGATAGTTTTTCTTTAAGAAGTATAAACTTGTTATACATCAATGAATAGGAGTTTTTATGCTTAGTTTAAAAAAACGAAAATCCAATATGGCGTCTATAAGTAAAGCTGATGATGGTGAAGAATAACCAAAACGTCGAAATAAAAATCCGATGCAATAAGTGTCTTCTACATAAAAATAGGTAAATTTCTTTAGCCGGAACTTCCCTCGTTATGATTTTTTTTTTAATTTGTTAGGAGTAGTGATGTGTGACCCAATTTAGTTCAGTACATTTCACTAGGCCGCCATTTTGTTTTGTCATACTGGATTTTTAACCAAATATTACCAAATCATCCCCATATGACTCTTAATTTTTAATCGAAATTTGAGGTCAATTGGGTTAGTTTTTAAGCTATGCCGCGAACTGATAGACAGACAGGCCGACGGATTTGATAAAACATATTTTTTAGCATCTAGAGACGCTAAAAAGATATGTAAAACCTGAGAGAGTGATTTTTTCCCGATTACAAACATTTTATTTGGCCGCCATTTTGTTCCGCCATCTTGAATTAGTACAATTTTACTAGTTGATCCCTATACGACAATAAGTTATGACACACACTGTGAAATCAAACCATTAAGCAGTTTTTCAGGCTGAATTTTAAAATATTTTATTAAGCCGCCATCTTGGATTCGTACGAAAATGTCACCAGTTAATTGCAAGATATTACTTGATGTCTTTTTTTAATAATATTTTTTTTTTTTGGGATCTAGGGACGCTAAAACGTAAAGATGTGTAAAACCTGAAAGGGGGATTTTTTCACGGTTACAAACATTTTATTTTGTCGCCATTTTATTCGGCCGTCTTGAATTAGTATCACTATTTTACTAGTTGATTCCTATACCACAATTTGTTATGGCGTACAATTTGAAATTAAATCATTAAGCAGTTGTTTCAGGCTGAATTTTTAAATATTTTATTAAGCCGCCATCTTGGATTCGTATCAGAATGTTACTAATTGATTACAACATAATGCTTGATGTTGAGATAAATTGGATGATTAGTTTTTTAATAATAATTTTTAACATTTCATTTCGACATATTACACTGTTTCGCTATATTGGATTTTTATCAAAACCTTACCAGATCATCCCCATATAACCCTTAATTTTTGACCAAAATTTGAAGTGAATCGGGTAAGTAGTTTTTTAGCTACATGTTTTTAGTCATCTAGGGACCCTGAAACGAGAAGAAAAAATTTCGGAGTGATTTTTTCACGATTTACAATACAATACCCTTTTACGATGGAAGTAGACTGTTTTTTGGCAGCTTCAACCCTTGCCAATTTATAAATCAGGGATTTATAAATTTTCTTTAACCTTATATTTATATTTCGAAACCTTATTTTCTTGGGCCTAGGTTAGTGTTCATATCAAGTCAGGCAGTTTAATATAATTTACAACACAACATGTAAATTGCCCATCCAAGAGATCAAGCAAACCTAAAAAAGTCATGAGGAAGCTCAACATAATGAGCGAAACGTTTACTTGATATGAAAAATTGTGTTCCTAGGCCCAAAAAAATAAAGTTTCCAAATATAAATATAGGGTTAAAGAAAATATTGTAATTCTACTGGAAACTCATGGCGCCATTAATAAAGCTAGACATTTATAATTTACGTTTTATACTGAGAAAAAATGTCTTATGTACGAATGTTTTTATTTTATGATAAATAAACATATTTTGTTAACTTAAATCATGTATTGTACTTTTTCGCAATCATGCAAACAAATAATACTTTTGTCTTTTTATAAAAAGTTCAAACAAAACCACTAAAATGCTTCATATCTCAAAACTACTGTTTTGCACTTAGGGCAAGTTATCTTCGGAGGGCAGTAGCTAGTATTGGGTTCGTACCAAAACCTTACCAGGTTACCCCTTTTTCACACCTAGTTTGTGTACAAAATTTAAAATCGTTTGACACACAAACAGGCCGACGGAATAGGATTTTTGGGACCTAGAAACCTTGAAAGACCTGAAAAAATCTCTGAAGGTGGTTTTTCACGATTACAATACTTCTCTCTCGATCTACTTGATTTTTAATTTTGTTAGTAGTTAGTTGCGTTAATTATACCTGCATCTAGAATGCGGGTTCCAATGAGAGACATGTCAAAGAAATTCACATTCTCTCCCTCCAGGCGGGTTTATGTCCATCATTCATTGGTCAACTGAAGCTCTTATCATTTTAGTTAAAGTCAGTTGCAGTCCAGTATTTTTAATTTAAAACTAAAAAAAATATTTTGTATGTTTTTATTTAAATTTTAATTAATTTAACATATCAAAATTTTTTAACTTAAATTAAATCTAATATCCATGGGACTTGTATCCGCCAGTGTGACCACCTAAAAATAACACAATAAGGAATTAAAATTTAAATTGTCTGATCTGATAAAATATATAATAAAAGACATTGCCCATTATAAGCAATATACGTTTTGAGTGGGTAATCATCTTAGGTATTCAGGTTATTTATTATATTAAATTTAATACCGTGGCATCATCCATTTGTTGTCATTTAAAAGTAACGTTCTTTTTTATAAAAAAGTTACAATTATTTTTGACCCACGCCTACGTGCAATTCTTATCGAAATTACGTAATACCCTGAGATTGTCTTTACGTCTTTACTTTTTATTGTGTGGTTAGGCAATTTAAAATTTTATATACTATTTTACACCTACCAAATCAACATGGGCGCCCACAGAACTATTTCCAGAGGAGGGCAAGAATGTTCAAAAATAACTGATGACTAAAAAGAAGTCATCCATAATCCACTTAGTATGTAACTGTACCCCAAAAGCGGCCGAAAGAAAATTAGATCTTGTCCAGGGGCAGGGGGGGGGGGCAAAACCAATTTTTTTTTACCATAAAACGTATGTAATATATCTGAATAATATAGCTACGCAGTAGATCGAACAAGTGTGTTGAGGAAACCGGCAGACGAGAGTAGCTACCGCAGACTGCTTTTTGATTAAAATAATATTCAGCGTTGTTTCTTTGATTTAGTTATTCAGGTTTTTGTAGGAATAAGTTTGTTATCTATTAAAACTCCTTACTCCTAGAAACTTTGTTTCAAACTAATCTGTATAAACTTTCAACCCTAAAGATTAACAGCCAAATTCAGTATTAAGATCTCTTCTAATATTTAGTGATTGGAAATGCCGCCTCTATATAGTTTCGACGAGCATTGAGGTCTCCGGACCGAGTTAAGGCATCCCATTTAAATGAGTTCTATTGCGTAAGCCAAAATGGATCTTTGGTAATATACAACAGTTGCATTTCCCCCTACGGTCGCCCATGCTGTTAAAGCTAAACATTTTAAAATTTGGTAGTTGCATGTGTACCAACAATTTAACTTATTTAAGTGTTTAAGATTTTTCCATCCCTCTTGGGGGCGACGTGAGGGGTTGAACTAAAGACCTCGAAAAATGTGCCCTCCTCTCTTTCCTTCCAGACAGGTATATGTCCATCATTCATTGATCAAGTCAGTATTTTTAATTTAAAACTAAAAAAATATTTTGTATATTTTTATTTTAATTTTAAATAATTTAACATATTAAATTTTTTTAACTTAAATTATATCTAATATCCATGGGACTGGTATCCACCAACATGACCTGCAAATTACACAATACAGAATTAAAATTTAAATTGTCAAATCTGATCAAATGTATAATAAAACACGTTGCCTGTTATAAGCAGTATACGTTTTGACTGGGTAAATATTTACTATCATCTTTGGTATTCAGGTTATTTATTATTAAAGTTAATAATCTGACATATTTTTTTATCATTTAAAAGGAACGATCTTTTTTGTAAAAACTTATACAATCATTTTTTACCCACGGCTACGTGCAATTCTTATCGAAATTATGTAATACAAAAGGGATTAATATACCCTGCGATCAGTGGCGGCTCCTCCATTAGGTCATATGGTCAATGACCCCACAATAAATATTTCCAAACAGAAACAAATAAATAAAATAATACATAATTCATATTTTATCAATTTATTTTTTTAATTTGGAAATTCTCCCTATTATTCTAAGCGTATAAACTCGTTGACCGTTCACTTAATTCTACGACACACTATCGATGCCTCGCACCGCGATCTCCGGAGGTTTCGTTTCGTTGGCACCGATGACGGCTGGCGGCCCGCATTGGTTATAAACGGAGGCGAGTTTTTCCCGAGTGTTCCCGATCAAATTTTCACGGGGGCGCATAGGTAATATCGGCTTACGTTGGTAAAGTTTGGGTCAACAGCCGCGCCGAGGAAACTTAAATATTTTTGCCAGTTGATGCGTTCAATGTGGATCGTGTGATAGGTTGTGGTTACGATTGCGTATTTTTATAGATTTTATTTTCAAGACTTTACATTTTGTTTGTTGATTTTGTGGTTTATATTAACGTTTTAAAGAAAAGTAGTCACAGTGTTTCAGTATATTAAGACTTTAAAAGCCGTTTTCAATTATTTTGGCAAAAATGTAAACTAAAAAACGACTCGTTATTTTTGACCAGTAAAAAATAAAAGCAAACATGTTAAGACAAAAAAGCAAATTGTTATTTTTGTTTCTGATTTATTCAGATGACTCTTTGTATTGTATATATATTGACCCCCCTGAAAGGTTGCCGAGCCGCCACTGCCTGCACTTGTCTTTATGTCTTTACTTTTTATTTTGTGGTTAGGCAATTTAAAATGTTATATACTATTTTACACCTACCAAATAACCACAGTAAAGTATTGGTAAACAAGGGCGCCCACAGAACGATTTCCAGAGTAGGGCAAGAATGTTCATAAATAACTGATGACTAAAAAAAAGTCATCCATGATCCACAGCGTTGTTTGTTTGATTTAGTTTTGTTTTCTATTAAAACTATGCAGATTTTTGTAGATTAACCGACAAATTCAGTATTAAGAACTCTTTTAATATTTAGTTATTGGAAACGCCGCGTCTATATAGTTTCGGACTGATTCAAGGCGTCCCATTTAAATGAGTTATCAATTGCGAAAGCTAAAATAGATCTTTGGTAATATACAACATTTGCATTTCCCCCACTGGGCGCCCATGCTGGTAAACCTAAACATTTTAAAATTTGGTAGTTGCATATGTACCAACAATTTAACTTATTTGAGTGTTTAAGATTTTTCCATCCCACTTGGGGGCGGCATGAGGGTTTGAACGTTTGAATTTTAAATGCAATCCTACATCGATTTTACCTTTTATCATTTCTGCGCAAACCGGAGGTCTCCACGTCAACTCGTTTTCCAATAGGGAAGGAATTAAAGATACATTTTGACAAAAAAATGCAACGTCGTCTATTGTAAGTAAAGTCCGATGCACGAATCTTGGCTGGATCGTTTGAAGGGACTGGGCGGTAAACGCATAAAAACACAAACTCTTACCGGACCCTAATACTTGCAACTGTTTCAAGAAACTGTTATACCTGCAATTGTAGCAACTATTGAAGTCGTCGATATTGACTATGATTAAGTTTTTCCCGCCCTCTCATTTTTATCTACCCTTAAAAGCGTATCTACATAATGAATTTCTTGGGCGTTGGACTGGACGTGGACTGTTGAATGGCCAGCAGGTCGCGGGAACTAAAAAAGCTAAAAAAGGTTTTGGTGGTACAGATGCAACTTCCAAATAATCTTTTTATCTTTATTAGTACTAGTGATATTAACCCATACATTGTCCGCCACCTTCACTTTATACCCTGTGATTACCTTTACTTATCGTCTTGTGGTTAGGCAATTTAAAATTTTGCTTTTAGAAATACTATTTTACACCCATCAAAACAATTATAAAATCACACACCTGGTCCGCCACCTTGGCTTCCGGTTCCGAATCCACCACCTTGACCTCCCCCAAATCCACCACCTTGACCTCCCCCAAATCCACCTCCTTGGTGACCCCCTTGAGATCCTCCGAAACCACTATCCTGGCCTCCGCCGAAACCACCTCCATGTTGACCGCCTCCTTGTCCTCCAAAACCACCGCCTGGTTGACCACCAAAACCGCCTTGTGATCCTCCTTGTCCACCATATCCACCTTGGCCACCAAATCCACCTTGGCCACCTAAAGTAAAAAATATATATATAGTTTTTACCATGGCATTGGATGAAATATTGTTAAAAATTGTTGATTTGAATCTTAGGAGTAACTAACCTTTTGCGCCGCCGCTACCTCCTGAACCATATGGTAAGGAAAATGCTGTGGCTACACACGCAGCCAAGACCGCTACCTGCAAAAAATTACAGACAAAATTAGCAAATCACAAAAATTGTTTTGGATTGTTTTATATCGTATATCTTTGTAGAGATATCAGCAGAAGATCAAAAAAAAATATAGCACAACATAAAAGAGGCCTTGAGATACACGGTGTTAAAGTTTAAATTTTGTTTTAGTTTTTTATCTCAAAAACTAAGGCCTTTCGAACCGTGTGTATATGAACATTCAGTCCTAAAACGAACCAAAAAAATTGAATCCTGCATTTTTAGCAATTAAAATAAAAACAGAAAAAAATAACATAAAATTTTAAATGTGTAGAACCTTAGCATTTTGCTGAATTAAATTTAAATTCTTACAAAAGAAATATGTTTAAATCACTCGTTCTTTATTTTATAAAAACGGCTAAAAAGTACTTATATTTATGAAGTATCATTAAATAAATATAGTTAATTATTATGCTCACGTTTTTTTACATACAAGATTTTAATTTTTTATATATACAGGTTGTTTCAAGATACATTTGAAATATTTTGTACTAAAAGGGAAATATTTAAAATTAAAAGCAACCTTAATTATGACCATAAATCAAAAATACTAATCACTTGACTACGCCAAAAAAAATAAAATGAATTTTGAATCTATTTTAATATAATAACATTCGGCGTTATTTAAAACTAAAATAACTCAAACATAATCGGATTTATCGTTTTAAACCAAGAATACTTTTTTTGTATTTCGTTCAATTTTTCTGCAAGATATTAAATCAATTGAATAAAATTTTTTAACATTGATTTTTTAGACATTTTATTTGGCCGATATTTTAATTTATAATTATAGTAAAATGATTTTACCAGTTTATGTCTATATCTTAATGGATGCCCAAAATTTGAAATTAATTTAAAAAGTAGTTTTTCAGACTTATTTTTTAAAAAAATTTATTAGACCGCCGCGCCGTTTTGTTTTGCTGTTTTGGATTCGTACTAAAATATTGCAGGTTGATTTCTATGTAACCCTTGATTTTTGTGCAGAATTTTCACGATTGGAAAAATTTCATGTGACCGACATTTTGCCCCGCTATCTTAAATTCGTACCACAATTTTACCAGTTCTTTATACCACAATTAATTCTTGCACAAAATTTTAAATCAATTTTCAGACTTAATTTTTATATAATTTTTTAAGCCGCTGTTTTGTTTCTCCAACTTGGATTCGCACCAAAATTGTATTAGTTAATTACTACCTAATATTTAATATTTGTGAAAAATCTGAGGTAAATTGGATAAGTAGTATTTTAGTAATACATTTTTTAACATTTGACTAGACTGTCATTTTGTTTTGCCACATTGGATTTGTATCAAAATGTTACCAGGTCATCCCCATATGAGTTTTAATTTTTGATCAAAATTTGAAATCAATCGGGTAAGTAGTTTTTGTATCCTATTCTATGCCGCGAACAGACAGATAGATCAATTAAGAAATCATAGTTCTTGGGATTAGACCGTGTCAAATTTGAAATTACTATTCGAATACTGATCTCGTTGAGTAAAGATCCCTGAAGATGCCTCGTGCAATAGAAGGCGAAACGTCGGATACTAATTCCAATTTAAGACGGTCTAATCCCAAGAACCATGATTTCTTAATTGACCAAAGCCGTGAAAGCTTCCGTTCTAAGACAGATAGATCGACAGAATTGAGCGAACTTAAGTGCTTTTTACTGCATATAAGCAGTACAAACTTTCGTTGCTATTGAACGTTCGTTCAGGTAACAATGTCAGTCAATATTGACAGTGACAATAAGTACGAATACAAAATGATTATTTGTTACAGGTTTAAGTATAAAAATAACACAATTTTGTCTTCTCCGGGGACTTTTAATGTCATAGTTATTCGGAAAAAAAATTATGTTTCACGCGACCGAAAAACAGATTTAATGCCTTGATTGGTTTCCTAGCCTCAGCTATGAAACACCAGCCGAGAGATTAAATTTTGGGTTTTTCTATTTAGTAAAATATCTATATAACGTTTTTATCTTGGTTATGTCAGTAAATCTCCCATTACGCGATTGTTCACGTTTATTTAGACACCCTGAAGATGGTACAAATATACTGTCAATGAACTTTATTTCAGCTTGTTTTACATCATTTTTTATGGAATTCACATCCGAGTAATGCAATTAAATGACGCAATGTTTATTAGATAATTCGTGGTTGTCTAACGATATTTAACTTATTCACCTGTAATTAAGAATACAGGGTCTGTTAGTTAACAAATAGAAAAATTTCTATTATCGATGTTAGCATAAAAATTATTCTTCATAAAAGGTTTTAATTATTAAAAAAATATGTTTGGCTAGAAAAAATATTCCATTTAATATATAGGGCGCCCAAAAAAAAATACGTTAACTTAAATATGCTAAACCAAGTAAACGTGAAATCAAAATGTCTAAGCCAAGAAATCAAAATAGAGCATACAAATATAAGTCAAAAAATAATTTAGAGTTTTTTTGTAAGTTTTGATACTTTTTAAGTAATTTAATAGTCAATCATTAAGTTTCTCAAAAACTGAAAAAATAATTAAATAGGTTTTTCAGGGTTAGTGTAGGCAATTTTACATTCTCAATAGAAAGAACTAAATGAACTGAAAATAAATAAGTTAAAAGGCGTTTGTTTAAAATTGTAGACGTTTTATCTAATGGAATTCTACGATAATTTTCTATCGTAATAATTTTGTTTAAGCTAAATATTAAGCAAGATATAGGAATAAATTAATTTAAATTCTCGATTCAGCTGCAGCACATAAATCACATATATTATATCTGCAGTGCGACAGGTCGATGTGGTGCACCGACAGAAACTTCATTAGTCTAGCGAACGAGCCGGATGTTTATACAAATTCAAAACATGGCGGTACCCCTTAAAAACGGATTTCCGTTTATTAAAAAAAACGTTGTGTTTTAAAAATAAAATTTATCACCGCTACCTCCTGAACCATATGGTAAAGAAAATGCTGTGGCTACACACACAGCCAAGACCGCTATGGCGGCATAATAAAATATTTAAAAATTCAGCCTGAACAGATGACTTAATGGATTAATTTCTTCAATTTGTGTGCCATAACAAGTTGTGGTATAGGGATCAAATAGTCAAACTGTGTTACTAATTCAAGATGGCGGAACAAAATGGGGGTCAAGCAAAATGTTTGTAATGGTGAAAACAAATCATTGTCTTATATTTTACATACCTTCACGTTTTAGCTCAAAAAATATGTTTTATCAAATCCGTCGGTTGGTCTGTCTGTCTGTCTATCTGTCAGTTCGCGACATAGCTTACAAACTACTACAGATTGACTTCAAATTTTAGTCAACAATTAAGGGTCATATGAAGATGACCTGGTAACATTTTGGTAAAAACCCAATATGGCAGAACAATGTTAAAACAATTATTACTATAAAAACTAATTGTCCAATTTACTTCAAACGTTAATAAGAATGAACTGGTAATAAAATATTTATCAGCTTGAAAATACCACAATAAATTTCAAATTTTATGCAAGAATTAAGTGTGATATAGAGATATAGAGATAAAAGAATTAAGTGTAACTGTAAACTGGTAAAGTTGTGGTACTAATTTAAGATGGCGAAACAAAATGGCAACCAATAAAATTTTTAAAAAATAAACGTAAAAAATCTTGTTCAATCGACTTGAAATTTTGCAGAAAAATTAAATGGGAAAATGGAATAAACTGGTACGAATGCAAAATGGCGGTATGTGTCAATGTAAAACTACTTAAGTATCGAATTTATTTTAAATTATGCCCAAAACTCAAGTTTGACCCAATAAAAATGTTTGAGAAGACAGTATAGTGAACACATATGTATATACTGTGACTATGTACTGAACTAAATTGAGTTACACTTCACTGTTCCTAACAAATAGAAAAATTATAACGAGGAAAGTTCCGGGTAAAGGAAATTCACCGATTTTTTAGTTGAGATGCAAACCTATTATTTAGAAACCTACAGACCTACATCAAACAAATAAAAGATATAAATTGTATACTTACGATCAGAAACTTTGCCATGATGGATCACAGGTTATACCTACACTCTCTTTGTTATTATGTTTTTGTTATTTGAAAAACAAGTCTTTATATACTCCAGTAATATTTATATTTTGTAAAAATAATCCATTATCTAATTTTTCAGAATAGCTGCAGGGGTCAGTGCCTAGAGTCACCTGATAATGTAATGTCCGAGCAGGAATTGATAAGGTATCAGACGTTACATAATGAGACCCCATATATGATTATTTATACAAAATTTCAATATATTTATGGAAATGTTTGTGCCCTATTTATGAACCACAGACTGGCGGTCGCTCAAGAAGATTTTTTAAGCCCCCTAATTTATTAATTAAAAAATAACAATGTGAGCAAAAAGTTCTAGAAAAGGATAAGAATGCGAAAAAAGTTTTATGTGTAAAAGGCATATTAAAATTATAACAGAGCGCTCTCAACTCTAAAACAATTTACATTTTCAAATTAAAATAAATGAAAATTGCCTTAGCAACCCGGGTTGGTTTTGTCTCAAACGGTCCATAGTTTTTAAACGCTCCAAAAGTACTTACTAAATTCTGAAAAACTCTTAAAAGAGCCAAATAAATGAAATTGAGTCACTGATCAAAGGACACAGAAATTATATACCTCTTGTCCGAGGCATGCCGCTGCAGGGGGAAAGGTGGGGTTTAAGGCCACTATTGACATTGGAAAAGGCCATATTATTTATATAAATCGACAAAATACTTTGCTTTTTAATATATGTATTTTGCAATACAGATGTCGTCAAAAACCCGTAATAAAACTCATATTTTTCGAGTGAGTAACTTATGACGAAGGTAAGTTATATAGATTATATCTAATTCTAAAATTTCGAAAATCTCAGTATTTTCCGGCCTATTATGGTAAACCATTTTTTGCATATCCTCAAAGAAAATAATGAAGGGCTATCTCCAGGGATCTTGGTGGCCATTCAATTATACCCCCCCGACCAACCCAGCGATGTGAAACAATTTCGTGTACGTTGAACTTTTGTGGAAGAGCGTCATCCTGTTCGAACAAAATATTTTCAAGGGTTATATGTGGATCTCCTGTATTAGGAAACATAACTGCTAGAGAAAGTATCAGTTCAAAATCTGGATAGCATTGAGCCTTAAGATTTTTTTAATACCCCATGGCTCTGTAGTTAATGATACATGCCCATATATTTACTTTCTCAAGTCTCTCTGTATGCCTTTCACATTCCCAAGTTTGGTAAAATACCAATTTGGCGGAACAAAATGGCGGCCTAATAAAATGTTTAAATATATCGTGAAAATCCATTTATATGATTAAATCCTTTTTTTGGAGGAAAATAATAAAGGATGATTTATTTTTTGGAGAATACGTAAATAATGATATGAAAAATAAATAATAATAATAATAATAATAATAACAATAAATTAAAAACTTTATTTTCAGTAGAATTCGTATAAAGCTATTTCCAAATAATTATATGCATATATAGACTGTTTATTTTTCTCCCATGATAGCATATTTTCAGAGATTTAATGTTCTATAAGTGATATATGACAGATGCGCTCTGCATTGTTTCGCAATTATAACCGTTACCTGATAATGTAAATAAACCATTTGGATCAAGAAAGTAAAAACCTATATAAACAAATATCATTTCTAAAAAAAGAAGGAAAGTTATATTTATTTTAACACATTTGTCTTCATTAAGGTACACTAGTAAATATGTTATTATCATTTTTTATTGTTTATGTCAATAGCTAAATTATTACATAGTCCGAATTTCCTCACATTTTGTTACTAAAATTCGGTAAACCTCTTATTATTCTCATCAACAAATAAAAAGAAGAGGGCCATAAAAACTAATTTTGTCGTTTTTTCGGTAAATTTTTCTACAGCGACTCAAGTGTTTGGGGTACGCAAGGCATACAAGAACAATAAAACAGAACGTCTATTTACGCCGCATCTATAGGGATAAAAAAATTATATATAGCTATAATATAAAATGAATAAATAAAAGCCTTTACAGTTATCTTTTATCATTACCTATTATTATTATTTACTTCTTACATACTTGGGACTTGCGAAAACGCTGTATCTCTGTATAGTCGTTTTGGGTGATGTGACTAAACTTTAATCGTTGTGTTGTAATTGTAATGACGTATTTAAGAGAGCGTTTCAGAGGTTTAACCCCCCCCCCCCCCCCCCCCGAGCAAGTTTTACTTATAACTAAATTAAAGTAATGACTTTTTTTTGGTGGTCGGTCAATATTATGTACGTTAAAAATTTCAGGACATCCACTTATGTAGAAACTGAAACCAAGGACCTTTTTTCTTCTTGTTTGTTGAAATTTAGAAAATCTGTTTAAAGTAAATTTAACCACTTAAAAATCTTTATATATTTCATAAATTTACTAGATTTATTAATATTTTTTGAGTTTTATTTTATATATTCGTCTAAAACTTGTTTGACGATAACATCACTAAAAACTGAAAAATTCTTCAAATTACAAGGAATAAAGAAATTAACTTTTCTTAAAATGTGTAAAGATTGAGACTTCACATTTTTATTTATTTATTTATTTATGTTTATTAATCACAAGAAAAAATGCATTTTCATAGACACGTCATCAAGGAATTCAACAAAATACATGCTAAGGAATACCTGATATGTACATACAGACACGCTTAATAAATATAAAGCATACTATATTAAAAACGTAAATATCAAATACAAAACATTGAATTAAAATACACTAAATAATTAATATAACTATAGTAATAGTAAGTTCATTTCCTTATTCTCCCTTATGGCAGTTTGGAAATCAGTTACTAAATAAGGAGCAATAGGTGTTAAATATTTGTTTAATTGTTTTCTGAACTGTAAGGGATTCAATTGCCTGAAAGCCAGTAAGCAATAGATTGAATAAATCTATGCCAAGAATGTTATTCTTATGCAGTCAGTTCTGTGGTTTTAAAATATTTTGTTTATGTCGGGCGTCATGGTGATGAATGTCTGAATGAGTATTGTGTTGGTAAATGTGTTTTTTTTATGTAACATATATTCTCAAGAACTATTTCACCAAAGAGAGTCAGTATGGAATATTGAAGAAAAAGAGGCTTTCAACTGCCTGTGGATTTCATGTTAAAAATTATTCTGATGGCTTGTTTTTGCTTCAAGAATAAGGAGATTGACGTGTGCTGCACTACCCCAAGCAAGTATTCCATAGCTCATTCATGAGTGGAACAAGTCATGGTACGCTACTAGAGCAACATGTTACCCAACATATAGGCAAGCAGAGCCTTTTGCAGAGTCACATCAGTTTTGCCACCTGTTAATCCGAAGTTTATGCCTAATGTTTTAGAGTTTAGACTCATTTAATAGGAGCTTATTTGCAGCAAACCACATCATAGCTTCACCAAACAACCTCTCAGTATCTTCAGACAGAACCTGATCCTTATTGCAACTTACAAACACCTCGCATCATCTGCAAAGAGCAAATTCAAACACTAATTGTATGTGACTGAACATGGAACATCATTAATGAAGATAACAAAAAGCAGGGGTCCCAATATAGACCCTTGAGGTACACCCTTTTTATTTGTAAGAATGAGCTCAGCTCACCATTAATCAAACTTGCTGGTGTCGGTCACTACGATAATACCTAAATATGTCTACACCAAAGTGTTCCATCTTGCTGAGCAGAATATATGCTGTGGTCGACACAGTCGAAGGCACAGGTGAGGTCTGTCAACAAGCCTTCACTATCAAGACCCTCCTCAAAAGACTCCCACACATACTCAGACAGCTTACACATTGCGTCAGATGTTTAAAGAAGCTATACTCTGACTCATAATGACAGAATGACTTCTAAAATTTTCAACTGATATATGCCAATAGTTTCTCCTGTCATTGATTTCCCCTTTTTTGTAAATAGGGATCACCCTAGCCACCTTCAATATGTCTGGGAAGCACCCTTGAAGCAGGTAAATATTTAATATGTCAGAAAATGGTTTAGTGATATACCTCCAGCATTCCTTATCAACAAAGTTAACCAAATAAATGTGTGTAATATTTTCGATTTAGAAGGACCAGTCTCATAGTTAATTAAACCTCATATGCACTTACTTTTATTATCAAACTGATGTATTTTGTGTTTTTCTTAGGTTTCAGAAGTTGCTTGCGATATATTTTGCTATATTCTGTATATATATATATATATATATATATATATATATTTTTATTATTTTCGGTAGGATATTGTGTATAATATCCATAGAAAAATAACTTTAAGTCCTTGAATCTTTTGATTTCAAGAGTGACAAGACGCATCAAGGTTTTGATTATTAACTTGCTTAGGGAAGAAGTGTACATTATAATATGCACTTTTTCTAGGTATCTATTTTTTGCACTAGTGCGAAAAGTATAGTTTTTCTTTATTCAAACGTTATAAACAATCCATTTATATTTATATCGATTCGGATTGCCTCTTCATAAATGAAACTAAATTGTTCTTGTGTGTATTATTTTTGGATGTATATCTAAACCCCACGCCCCACACTAAAGTTTGATAAACATGTGGACCATCACCAAGAGCACCTTTTTGCCTTAGACTTTGTCTTCAGAATTTTCATGCGATTTTTCATTCACTGGCCTGCTGTGTTCTCCTGGCCTGGGGTCACTCAACACATGCGCAGCGAATATCGCTAGACTTGGTTATAGAGCAGATGTCTGACAGGTTTTTAAACAACTGGAACTAGCAAATGATTTCAGTACTGAACATTATTTACTTAACAGAAAGTTTCTCATCTTTTATCAGGGATCCAATCAATAGATAATTAAGAAAATATGGTTCTTATGTTTAGACCTTGTCAAATTGGATTTACTTTCCATGAATACTGAATAAGCTCCGATGAGTAGAGTCCAGGTGTTTATAACAGACCTGTTCCCATGAACGCGTGACTCGCTGGTACGATTGATTTCCAGGAACGATGTAGTACGCAGTCCCCGTCCCTACTGCAATTTTCAGGTTACATAATGATTTCAATAGATTTCCTAATTTTCCATTTATAATAACCCGAGACTGATGCAAAAACCTTGGTATCTTTTATATTAACCTTGTGTCCTGTTGAGCGGATTAAGCAATTTGGTTTTTACTTATACATCTTTCATACTTCTTAAATCTAGTAGACACAGAATCTGCTTCTGATTGCAAAGGAATTACGTGTTTTGGTGACTATAAGCATCGCCCAAACTTTTTGGTTGTATTAAAAATTGTGCGAAAGTTAGACCGCCCAAGAATTCTTGCAATTTTATCTGTGGTACCCTGGATAGAAGGTAAAATTGCACTAGTTGATGTTCGAGTATCCAATACTGGTTGAGGTCTGCGATTATTATAATACCTAATGGAATGCCAAATATCTTCAGTGCAATATCCGTTTGATTTAAAGGTTTCA
This sequence comes from Kuschelorhynchus macadamiae, assembly GCA_030620095.1. Lineage (NCBI taxonomy): Eukaryota > Metazoa > Arthropoda > Insecta > Coleoptera > Curculionidae > Kuschelorhynchus > Kuschelorhynchus macadamiae. The sequence goes on along the minus strand of JAUTXW010000538.1, from coordinate 105,194 downwards.
TTTCAAGGAAGGGAATGGCACCATCTGACTCAATTTTCATAATGAATTTTATATTTTATATTGTACTGAAGATCCCTGAAGATGCCTCGTGCAATAGCAGAAGAAAAGCCGGAAAGGAATTCCAAGTTGACACAGCCTAAACTCCAGAACCGCGATTTCTTATTGGACTCCAGCCGTGCAAGCATTCGTTCTAAAGGACTGGATAAATTTGAAAAAATGAATAACTCTCATTAGCTCCAACTTCAAGGATACCAGGATTTTTAGTACCTACAATAAAGTTTAAACCACATGCAACTCTAGTAATTTGTTTATCCACAAATTGGGTTATTTTTTTGTACTTATTTACAGCACACAAGAAACAACAATAGAACTGTGTCAATTATTTATCACTATGGAACCTACTTAAGCAAAATATGTATGACCATCATGTTTCTGTAAATATAAAACGCTGTTAATAAACTCGCAATGATAATGATTGAGTTAGACTACTCATCAGAAAAAAAATGTAATCGGGTTTATGTTTATAGTTAACATTTAATTAATTATATAAATACTTCTCAGAAAGCATGTTTATTATTTGTATTATTTGGAAATTTGGATATTCAAAATATTAGTGACGTAAACTTTTCTTGGTTCGTACCAGTGGCGTATTTAAGCAGAAGGCAAATGAAATGCTCCAACTCCAGCCCCCGAAGCAAAATATTTAAAAATAAAAATTATTTTTATAGCACTTTAATTACCACGATTTTATAAGCGAGAAACCTTTTTTTTTAATCGTCGCTGATTGATATGCTTATGTCGAGTTAAGAAAAACAAAGGACATTCTAAATACCCCATTGGTTAGTATTGTATTAAAAAAAGATTGTATCATATGTATCTATAGATAAGAAAGTATATTTGTGAAATATGTACAATATATTATGTTCATCATATATATATATATATATATATATATATATATATATATATATATATATATATAATGAGGGCATAAAGTCTGGAAACCTTGAGATATGTCAAAAACTATACAAGTTGGGTAAAAAAGTTTCATATAAAAGTTGTATAGTTCCTTACGATTTATGATTCAAAAATGTCTTGAAATATACATGGTGTTTTAAAATCAAGTTACACGCTAAAACTTCAGAATCCCTAATGGAACACCCTGTATATTATTTCATTTTAAGAATCTACATGAAATTCCGATCATATTTTATTAAGCATACTCTATCCCTAAAGTGAATTATTTTTGAGATAAAAAAATGAGAAAATGGAAATTTGGCTTTAAACAAAATTAACTCATTTCCCTATGCATAGTGAAACCTGGTGGATTATTTTAGAACTCCCATAGAAACTGTCATGTACTGACAATAAACTGTGTCAATTTTTAACATATTGTTGGAGAGTTACTTTTTTCCTGATAAAAATGCTTTCAGAAAGAGAAAGAATAGAGATTCTTATGATGTTTAGATGGGGAGATCGCCAAAGAAATCTTGACGAAGTATGTGAACTTTTTAATAATACGCATCCCGAGCGAGGACAAGCAATTGCAAAATCCACAGTTAGCAAAATTATCAAAAAATTTCGTTATCATGGTTGTGTAAAAGATCCTCCCAGGACAGGTAGGCCAAAACTAGATGATGATATGAAATTGAATGTTTTACTCAGTTATAACGAAAATCCACATTTACCTACAAGTCAAGTAGCATTAGATTTAAACCTTAGTCAATCATCGGTAAAAAATATTCTGCACACGGCAAAGTATCATCCCTACAAAATAAGATTAATCCATGAATTAAATGAAGACGACTTTGACCGCTGACTTGAGTTTTGCGAAAGTATGCAAGAGCGTAGCAACCTAGATCCATTCTTCTGTAGAAACATTTTATTTTCCGATGAAGCCACCTTTTTTCTTAATGGTACTGTCAACCGACAAAACTGTAGATATTGGTCTACAGAGAATCCCCATTGGGCTCAAGTGGCTCATACGCAATATCCCGAGAAAATCAATGTTTGGGCTGGAATATTTCAAGATAGAATTATAGGTCCCTACTTTTTCGACTTAAATTTAACCGGCGAAATTTATCTTGATTTTTTACAACTCGAGTTGATTCCTGCCTTAGCTCAATTGTATCCAGGTAATGAGCCCGATATGCCTACTGCAGCAATGTGGTTCCAACAAGATGGAGCACCACCTCACTACGCGCTACTTGTTCGGCAGTATCTCAGTGAAATATTTCCTAACAGGTGGATAGGACGTTGTGGTCTCTACGAATGGCCGACCAGGTCCCCGGACTTAACTCCCCTAGATTATTTTCTGTGGGGATATTTAAAGAGCAAAGTTTATTTGAACAGTACTCCTAATATCGATGAGCTGAAAAATCGTATAAGAGATGAAATCCGACAAACCCCACCTACTTTCATTCGAAATCTACAACAAGAGTTCATCAATCGATTAGGATATTGTCAGGAAGTGAACGAACAACAGTTCCAGCATTTATTACGTTAAAACGCATCATTTAGAATTTTAGACTATCGTTGTTAATCGTTATAAAAAAAATTGTGTAAAACAGTTTTCTCATTTTTTTATTTCAAAAACAGTTGACTTTAGGGATAGGGTATGCTTAATAAAATATGATCAGAATTTCATGTAGATTCTTAAAATGAAATAATATACAGAATGTTCCATTAGAGTTTTGGCGTGTAACTTGATTTTAAAACACCCAGTATATTTCAAGACATTTTTGAATCATAAATCGTAAGGAACTATACAACTTTTATATTAAACTTTTTTACCCAACTTGTAGAGTTTTTGACATAGCTCAAGGTTTCCAGACTTTATGCCCTCATTGTATATATATATATATATATATATATATATATATATATATATATATATATATATATATATATATATATATATATATATATATATATATATATATATATATATTATATATATTTAGTAATAACATCTCACCCTGTTATTTATGTGACTTCAATAAACCAATCTAAATGCTTGTCCTTAATTATTAACGTATTGCTAAAACTAAGTTTTAAAAATAAACGACGCGCGCTGCTTTGGGAGATCGCGTTTTGAATACTTTTCCCTATAACGCTGAAGTGCCTCGGTAGTATTTTTTCTGCGCAAAATATACGTTTCCACCATATCACACTTCTCTCAGTGAAAAAACACCATTTTTATTCTATTAATGATAGAGCAAACTTACTAATAAAAATAGCTTGACATTAGATTTAGTGAATGTCAGCGCCGTCTCCACTATTGTTTTTATGCCATAGGTAACTAGATTAAAATTAAAAATTGCTGTTTTCTCTGTTATTTTGCACTTTAGGCAAAAATGATAAAGAACAACTTTTATTACATTTTTGACGGCAAATCGAATGAAGTAAACATATACCGGTTGTTCAATTAGAAAAATATACTTTTTTGCAAATATCTCGAGAACCGTACATTCTATTGGTTTTCTGCTTTCACTATATAATATATATATATATATATATATATATATATATATATATATATATATATATATTTATTATTCAATTTGTTTTATATTAATATATGTATATATATATATATATATATATATATATATATATATATATATATATATATACATATATATTAACGTGAAGATAACGTCAATAAAAGCTAGGAAATGTAGGTGAGCATATTTTGACAAGTACTCACTGAAGTTTCAGCCATTTTGGATGCGTTGTTATTTGACAGTGGTTTGAGTGAGTCGATGTGACTGTTTTTGTGAAAATGGATAAAATCGAGTATCCAGCTGTCATTAATTATTTGTTTTTGAAAGGCAGTACGCCTACGCAAATCAAAGATGAATTGGGCTCTATGTACGGGGACTCCATCATTTACCATAGTGAAATTTTGAGCAGCTGAATTTAAACGTGGCCGTAAAAGAGCTTGAGAGACGATACCATCGCTAAAGTTCACCAAGTGGTGCTAGACGACCGTCGAATCAAAGTAAGAGAGGTAGCAAAGGCTATGAATATGTCCAAAGAACGTGTTTGTCATATTCACCAAGATTTAGGCATGAGAAAGCTGTCCGGGCGTTAGATGCCGCGTTTGCTCACGTTAGACCAAAAAGTGTTCGAATGAACATTTCCAACGCTTTGTTGGCGCAGTTTAGGCGCAATAAATCCGAGTTTTGGCACTGATTAATTACTGTAAATGAAACTTGGATAGACCATTAAACACCTGAAACAAAAATACAGTCAAAACAGTGGACTGCAAAAATTGTTTTTCGTCTGGTTTTATCTTCAAAAAGGAAAAATCATTACAGGAGCATACTACATATCATTACTTGACAAGCGGAAGGCAGAAATTGCGGAAAAACGACCACATTTGCAGAAAAAGAATATCAACGAGACAACGCGCCGTCTCACACCTCAGCGGTTGCCACAGTGAAAATCCCTGAATTACGGTTTAAATGCTTGACCATCGGCCTTACTCACCAGATGCAGCCCCGAGCGACTTCGTTTCGTTTCCTCATCTAAAAGTTGCGCTCGGTGGACAAAGATTTTCGTCAAATGAGGAGGCAATCACCTTCGTGAACAATTATTTTGAAGAGAAAAACGCTGAGTACTATTTGGACGGGTTAATGAGATGGGATCATCGCAGCGAGAAGTGTGTAGAAAAACAAATATACATTTTAAGAAAAAATGTGTTGATTCTTTGTTAGGTCGTTACACCCAGTATATTTCAAGACATTTTTGAATCATAAATCGTAAGAAACTATACAACTTTTATATGAAACTTTTTTGCCCAACTTGTATAGTTTTTGACATATCTCAAGGTTTCCAGACTTTATGCCCTCATTGTATATATATATAAATATATAGGGTAGATGTGCCTAACTTCGGCCACACCCCAACAGTCGGCCATCTACACACAAATCGTTAAAAATTAAGAAAATGAGAAATAATTTAAATTTAAAATAACGAACTCCCTACATCTGGTCGGTTTTCCCGCCAAATTCCCAAGTATTTCGGTAGACATAACCTAGAAATTCTAAATCAAGACGCTAGTTTATTCCTGTCGGTTTTCGATTGAATTTTGATTCTAAACTAATCTTAAAGTTTGTGTTAAGGTGCAAGGTGCAGAAAGTAACTACTGTATAGCTTGGAATTGTGTAAGTACTTTTAATTTACTTTTATACTATTCAAATAGACTGTATTTAAATATTTATAGGTTAAGTTCTTAGAAAATTTCATTTTTTAACGGTTTTTTGCCCCGGCCGACCATTGGAAAGCGAAATATGTTCATTTCCTAGTGTCGGCCATAGTGGCCGACATTAGGACTATTGTTTTCTTTTAAGCTTATTTCCTATTCAGTCTATCTTACATCAAATCATTAGTCTTTCTCTGTCAGACCTGATAAAGTGGTAACTTCAATCAAGCAGCCATAAGTCGGCCACATCATTATTTACTCTAAATTATTTTTATTAAGTTCAATATAGGGGGGCCGAACTTTGGCAGTTTGGTGGCCGACTATTAGATTTTTTTTTGCTAGATAATCTTTATTTTTTTTACAGATTTCCCTTCACCAAAAGTAAAATGCCTCAGGAAAAGCGAGTTTTTTTTAAATACTCTGAGGAGTCTATGGCTCGGGCTCTAACGGCAATTAGAGAGGAAAATTTAAGTACCAGGGCAGCAAGTAAGACATTTGGGGTACCAAGAGCAACAATACAAGACAGGATAAAAGGAAGAGTTCGAGAAGGGCCTAGACAAATGGGTAGAGATCCAGTACTTACAAGAGAGGAAGAATCAAAAATAGTAAAATGGTTGATAGATTTGTGTAAATGTGGATTCCCTCAGAAAAAGTCTGATCTTATGGACACAGTAGCGAAAATTGTTGCAGATGATAAGAGGCAAACTCCCTTTACAAATAATCGTCCAGGGGAAAAATGGTATAAATGTTTTATAAAGCGACATCCAGAATTATCGCTTCGGGAACCTGAAGGATTAACCAAAGGATGAGCTGTTATTACCGAACAGTACATTAAAAAGTGGTTTTCTGATTTACGGGAGTATTTGGAAGAAACAAATAATTTAGACATTCTACTTGATCCAGAAAGAATACTTAATGGTGATGAAAGTGGCTTTAATTTGTGTCCCAAAACTGGAAAAGTGTTAGGTCCCAAAGGTGCCAGGAATATTTTAGAAATAAGGCGAGGAAATGACAAAGAAAACATTACTACACTTCTTGTTTTTACTGCTAGTGGAAAAACTGCAGTGCCATGTGTGGTTTTTAAGTATATTCGAATTCCAAAAGCAATTTTAGACAGCAGTGATCCATCATGGTTCATAACAAAATCAGATTCTGGATGGATGAAAAGTGAAGTTTTCTATGAATATGTTTCCACTCAGTTGCTTCCTTGGTTAAAGTCACAAAATACCAAGTTTCCAGTACTCTTTCTTATTGACGGTCATAAATCACATTTAACTATGGAACTTAGCCAATTCTCCTACGAAAATGATATTATATTGTACAGCTTGCCCCCCAATACAACCCACATGATGCAACCGGCAGATGTGGCTGTTTTCAAACCCTTAAAAACTGAGTGGACGAAAGTAATCCGTCAATGGCTAGCAAAACTTGAAAACCGTCACTCTGCTGTTATATATACAACATTATATATATATATATATATATATATATATATACCTCAATATATATAAAAGGCTATATATAATATATGTGGATATTTTCCCATTTGACTCGGACGCCGTGGATTATAGCAAATGTGTCCAAAATCACTTGGAATCAAAGGTAAATGAGAATAAGTCCAACGAAAATCCGATCACAGATGAAGAAATTGATGTCGCCAGAAGAGTACTGCTAACGAAGTTTGAAGACAGACTCGAGGAAAGTTTCACCATCGACGAATTGGTGCATCAACTTAATAGTTTTAAATCAAGTTTTCAAGAGCAGCCACAGGAAAATCTAATCGAAAATGAACAAATTGAGACAAATCAGAGTCCTGTTAATTATTTTGAACACTTAGAAGAAACCGAGGACATTAGATTTCCTATTCAAGATTTGCCTATCATATTTCTTGATGATCCATTACCAGAAGTTATCAGTGCTGGTGTTAATTCTGATGTTTATACCACTGAAAATGATGTACAAGAACTTTTAATAGAAAATAACGAAGGTAATAATAATAATGAGGAAGAAGAAGAGAGAAGCAAAACAGATAAGGAAATTATACCTAAAGAAATAGAAGTTTTAACTAGTACTAATCAAATAGAATCTATATATATATATATATAAATTAAAAACTATAATATAGATATATATAAGTCTTGATAATATATATATATATATATATATATATATATAATATATTAAATATATATATATATATATATATTGAAAATATATATATATAAAAACTATATATATAAAAACTTGATTTGCATATATATATATATATATATATATATATATTCCATCAGATATATATATATATATATATATAAATATATATATATATATATACATTAAATTAAATATTTCACCATATATGAAAAGCATATATATTATCCTGCACCAATTACAAAGAAGAGGAAAAACATGGATCCTCAACCAGCAGCCATCTCCTCCCCAAAATATAGGAAATATTTGGAAAACAAAAGTGCAAACGCAATTAACAACAAAAAAACACAAAATAATGGAAAAGGGAAAGGCAAACAAAAAAAAGAAAAAAAACCTAAAAGTACAGCTGCAAAGAAAACCAAAGAACGGTGCTGGGGATGCAAGGAAGAGTTGGACAGTGACTTAGATGAGGGGGATTCGGAGCATGTAGGCTGTGATAATTGTCCCAAATGGTATCACTTAAAATGTACCAGAATATCACATGCCACTACAGTATCCATGTTAAAAGAAGATTATTTTAAATGTGACTTATGCTAATTGTACCTGATTTATTTTAAATTTGTTTTCATTTTAAGTTTTTATTATTTATTTTATGTTTTTTTCTGTTTTTTTAAAAAGTATACGTAAATGTTTAATTTTTATCTATTTTATTAGAAATAAAGGCTTTGATACGTGTTTTTACTACAGAATTTTTACTAAACTACCAGTAAGTTACCTAATCCAAATTATGTATGCCGACCATTGGTAAGCCTTTGGCCGATTATTGGATATAAAGTGGCCGACTGTTGGGCTTTTACGAAAAATATTTTATTTTGCAAAATACAATTAGTTGCCAATAGATGACTCCATTCTTCTATATTCAGGGTTGCCAAGCATTGAGTATTGAATTATTATGTGAAAAAATTAGGTAGCCAACATAAAACAAAAAATTTTAGTGATTTATTTTCTTAAAACAGGCTGTTAAATGGCCGACTATTGACACATATATATATATATATATATATATATATATATATATATATATATATATATATATATATATATATATATATATATATATATATATATATATATATATATATATATATATATATATATATATATATATATATATATTATATTATGTGACTTCAATAAACCAATCTAAATGCTTGTCCTTAATTATTAACGTATTGCTAATACTAAGTTTTAAAAATAAACGACGCGCGACGGTTTGGGAGATCGCGTTTTGAATACTTTTCCCTATAACGCTGAAGTGCCTCGGTAGTATTTTTTCTGCGCAAAATATACGTTTCCACCATATCACACTTCTCTCAGTGAAAAAACACCATTTTTATTCTATTAATGATAGAGCAAACTTACTAATAAAAATAGCTTGACATTAGATTTAGTGAATGTCAGCGCCGTCTCAATTATTGTTTTTGTGCCATAGGTAACTAGATTAAAATTAAAAATTGCTGTTTTCTCTGTTATTTTGCGCTTTAGGCAAAAATGATAAAGAACAACTTTTATTACATTTTTGACGGCAAATCGAATGAAGTAAACATATACCGGGTGTTCAATTAGAAAAATATACTTTTTTGCAAATATCTCGAGAACCGTACATTCTATTGGTTTTCTGCTTTCACTATATAAATTTATATATATATATATATATATATATATATATATATATATATATATATATATATTATTATTCAATTTGTTTTATATTAATATATGTATATATATATATATATATATATATATATATATATATATATATATATATATATATTAACGTGAAGATAACGTCAATAAAAGCTAGGGAATGTAGGTGAGCATATTTTGACAAGTACTCACTGAAGTTTCAGCCATTTTGGATGCGTTGTTATTTGACAGTGGTTTGAGTGAGTCGATGTGACTGTTTTTGTGAAAATGGATAAAATCGAGTATCCAGCTGTCATTAATTATTTGTTTTTGAAAGGCAGTACGCCTACGCAAATCAAAGATGAATTGGGCTCTATGTACGGGGACTCCATCATTTACCATAGTGAAATTTTGAGCAGCTGAATTTAAACGTGGCCGTAAAAGAGCTTGGGAGACGATACCATCGCTAAAGTTCACCAAGTGGTGCTAGACGACCGTCGAATCAATGTAAGAGAGGTAGCAAAGGCTATGAATATGTCCAAAGAACGTGTTTGTCATATTCACCAAGATTTAGGCATGAGAAAGCTGTCCGGGCGTTAGATGCCGCGTTTGCTCACGTTAGACCAAAAAGTGTTCGAATGAACATTTCCAACGCTTTGTTGGCGCAGTTTAGGCGCAATAAATCCGAGTTTTGGCACTGATTAATTAGTGTAAATGAAACTTGGATACACCATTAAACACCTGAAACAAAAATACAGTCAAAACAGTGGACTGCAAAAATTGTTTTTCGTCTGGTTTTATCTTCAAAAAGGAAAAACCATTACGGGAGCATACTACGTATCATTACTTGACAAGCGGAAGGCAGAAATTGCGGAAAAACGACCACTTTTGCAGAAAAAGAAAATCAACGAGACAACGCGCCGTCTCACACCTCAGCGGTTGCCACAGCGAAAATCCCTGAATTACGGTTTAAATGCTTGACCATCGGCCTTACTCACCAGATCCAACCCCGAGCGACTTCGTTTCGTTTCCTCATCTAAAAGTTGCGCTCGGTGGACAAAGATTTTCGTCAAATGAGGAGGCAATCACCTTCGTGAACAATTATTTTGAAGAGAAAAACGCTGAGTACTATTTGGACGGGTTAATGAGATGGGATCATCGCAGCGAGAAGTGTGTAGAAAAACAAATATACATTTTAAGAAAAAATGTGTTGTATCTTTGTTAGGTCGGAAACTTTTCACGCCACCCTCGTATATATATTATATATATATATATATATATATATATATATATATATATAAATATATATATATATATTACTGACAAAAGCGTGTTTTCTAGTTTTTTTAAAACTATAATTTATTTTTTACTTTTTAGCCTTAAAATATCTTTAACATATTACTCGTAATGTATTAGACTCGTCAAAACAAACCAAATGAACCTAAACTCATGGGGTTTACTTGCTGGTAGTAGTACCATTTGGTACCATTGAGCCGATCCGATCAGCTCGATATTACCAAGTTATTGTATGGTCATCCGAATTACATACACTTGTAAAATTTCAAAATTCAAATCGTTACGTTGCAAAATTTGCAATCGGTACGACATCGACAATTAGAAGTTAATAAAACCATGTTAATAAAACAAACTTGTAGGTTGGCACCTAAAAGTAAACGTTTTAAAATATTATATAGTAGCAGTGACGGCTCGTCCTCTAAAATTTAGGATCGCCCGAGGCTCAAGGCCAATCAAGGGCGGTTTTACGGTGAGGGGGTAATGAGGTAATTAACCCCCCCCTCCAAGACCGGTCAAACATCATGTGTAATTTACATATTTTTACGTGAAAATTACTATTAAAAACTTGGCTTGGAAACACTATAGCACAAGAGCGACCTGTTGAATTGGGTCTCTTGCATATCCATAGATTGATGTAAATATAAACAATGTAATTAATAAATTTTTATTAATTACGTTATTCTATAACTATTTATTAAAGGCTGTTTTTTTCACTTTTGCCACAAGTATGATACAAAATATGGGTATTTATGCTGTTCTGATACCATTTACAACAAAATATATAAAAGGCCAATGTGGTGTTAATTGGTGTCGCGTCCAAATATGGTTAAATACTAGTCTTATTATTTTCCGTTTAATTCTTCAATGATAATTAGGTAGGCGCCAACCTATATATATAGCAGATCTAGGCTAGAGTATATATTTAATAAATATGAAAAAATGTTAGAAAAACACTCTAGTCAGTCAATTTTTTGATATTTTAATGTATCTTGCCTCAAGAGGAAAATTAAATAAATGCCAAAGTAAAAGCTACATACACAACCAAAAAAGTATATTGTCCAGCAAGAACTACGAATGCGGCTGGCCAACTAATACAAATTGCAAATGATATTTTAAAATATTCACTTCACATTTCATCACTACATGTAACATGGAGTGAAAATTACTAATTTTGAAATGTCAGTGTATGAGTCATTGTTTATACAGGTCAAGGGTCTCATTTCTCTGAAACAACATGGTTTCTTCACTTCTCGCAGTACAATTAGCAATCTAGCTTATTTTACCCAATTAGTAGTGGATACTCTAAATAAACATGGGCAGGTCGATACAGTTTACAATGATTTTTCAAAAGCCTTCAACCAAGTAGATCACTCTATTTTATTGAATAAATTGGCTTGTTTGGGATTCAGCAAAAACTTATCATTTTTTAAATCATATTTAACTAACCGCACACAGTACATTGAGATTCGGGGTTATAAATCTTTTAAATTCAAGGCCACAAGTGGCGCTCTCCAAGGAAGCAATCTTGCTCCATTGATTTTCTCACTCTTTATTAACGACATAGTCGATAATAATTCGAGAAATGTTCTATTGTTTGCTAATGACCTAAAGCTCTTTCGTGTCATTAATTGCCATGATGATTGTGCTGCCTTGCAGGGAGATTTAGAATTGGTTAAGAACTGGTGTAAGAGAAATAATTGCCAATTCCAATATGAGCTGGGTGAAAAGACAATTGTGCGCTGCGACACTCTAAAGGATCTCGGAGTCACTTTTGATACAAAACTATCATTCTCTTATCATATTGATCAGGTTTGCAAGAAAGCCATAAGGATGTTAGGTTTTGTTTTACGAAATTCTAGCAGTTTTTCCAATACTCAAGCAATAAAAACTTTATATGCTAGCTGTGTGCTCTCAAGGTTGGAATATGGTTTGGTTATATGGGGCCCAATATATAGCAAATACATTATTCAAGATTGATTAGATTTTCTCCTGTTTTTTATTTGCCCACTCCTACAACTAACATTTTGACCAAAACACCACTATATCAAGCAATGAGAGTGTTTAACAGAAGTAATGACATTGATATGAACAATCTTTCTCATGCCCAATTTACAAAAATTCTTAGGAATAGGCTATTGTCTTTATAATTAGTGTTAGTCTTTATTTTATATGTAATTAAAATGGCTATTATCACTAAGTTTGATCTCTTATCGATTGCACTGTTGATGGGCTGTGAGTGGATTTGCGTGATTTTTGTATTTTTTAAAATCTCAAATTGTGGAATGCTATTTGCATCTTATGTATAATAGCAGAAATATATAATTTCTGCAGGTGCAAAACGGCCTACAAGAAGAATTGCTTTCGATTATGTCACAGGGTACCCTTCTGCGATCATAATTTCTGGGCCTCTACCCTCATAATAGCAAAAATTATATATTTCTGCTATTATACATATATCTTTTCCGGCCAAGAACTTTTGATAAAGATGTGTGAGAGCGCATTTTTATTGATTTTTAGTATCTACTCTCTGCATGACGGTGCTAGTGCATACTTTTTAAATTACCTATGGGTTTGCAGCCGGAAATCACCGTAGCCCCAATAAGTGGTGCTAAGTGTTACATTTAGCGTGTAGTACTGTTTCACTATGATAGACGTTTCGTATTCGATTTTCATATATCGAGCAATCTATTATTTCAGATCTCCTTGGGTACAAGCCTGCTTGATGAGGGTAGAGGCCCAGAAATCATGATCGCAGGTATGACATAATCGAAAGCAATTCTTATTGTAGGCCGTTTTGCACCTGCAGAAATTATATATTTCTGCTATTATACATACATCTTTTCCGGCGAAGAACTTTTGATAAAGATGTGTGAGAGCGCATTTTTATCGATTTTTAGTATTTGCATGTTAGTTTTAGTTTATATATTTTTGATCGAAAATGTTATTATTGTCAGATTGTCTTATAAATAGATGTTCTTCTGTTAGACAATAAAAGATTATTATTGATATAGTATATTAACCATCATTAGTCATGACTAATGTAAAGAACTAACAAATTCGTTTAAAAATAAGTAGTATCATTTTATAATTACAATTAATACCTGAAAAATAGCAGTATTCAATTGAGAAAAGTTCCGAGGATACGGCCACATCGAGACGGGCCGGTGTTGGGTTGCGACGAACCTTATAGCATGTGGATGTATGCGAACATACTACGTACCGCGTGAATTAGTAGCTCAAGTCTAGCATGTGAGATGATAAAATCGGCTGGCTGAGCCACCGTCTATAATAAATATATTAGAACATCCGTTGACGATGTCCCACGGACTGCTGTTAATGGTGTTATTTGTATGTTAGTCAAGCAAGGATAATAGGGATATCTACCTATTTTGCTATGTGCCCAGGAAATAATAAACTACATTTTGGTTTTGTGCGTTTTTAGGTTGTTTGCAAAATTATTTTTGAAAAATATTTACCTACTTTTTAAAAAGAGAATTTTCCCTCTATATTTTCTGGTACGGCCCGGCCGATCCTGCCGCCCCTGAGGAGCCGTCACTGTATAGTAGGTATTCCCAGTGTACACGAATAATATAAAACCAAATACATCATATTGCGATTTTGTTTTTTATCATGTAGTAACATAAAATTAAACTGAATTAAGATAAGTATTTCAGACAGAAACGTAATACGTGTGTCAAAGGCCAAAACTATCTAAACTAAATATTACATTTTCATGCTTATTTACGCTGTTTTTTTATCTACCAATAAATTTTGAGACCTGTCAACACAAACATGTTGGGCTGTATATTTAAGTGGTTTCCAAAATAGACCAGTTCTCAGGGAAAAAATCAAGCTAAATATTACACAATTAGAAACATAGGGGATTATGGAATCATTTAGATGTAAACTGAGATAAATTAAAAATAAATGGACAAATTCAGAAGTGAAGAATGTTAAATAAGCTGACAAAGTACGATCACTATATTTATAAAATTGGGAAAAACTCCCCAAATTTGTAAAGTACTTTACTTTTTACTTCCCTCGTAAAAAAGAAGTATTGTAATCGTGAAAAAAATCACCCTGCGGGGTTTTTACAGATCTTCACATTTTTATGGCCCCTAGATGCCAAAAGCGGTAAATTTCCTTTACTCGGAACATCCCTCGTTATGAATATTTCCTTTTATTAGGAATAATAGTGAAGTCTGACCCATAAATATTATATATTTAATACCTGATAATGTCAAATAAATGATTAAAACTAGGAGAATCATTGATTTGACATCAAAAGTCACACTTAATTGTAAGTATAACAAATAATTTCGTATTAATAAATTGTGTTGTGAGTCTCCTATAGGTTGATTGCATTTTGATAAAAGTGACCTTATTTTTATCGGGTCCTTTCTGTAACAATTTCTATAAATTTTAACTCATAAAAATATTTTAATTGTTGAATTTTAACTGATGTTGAAAACTATAAATATGTCTTTCTTTTCTAGTATTTTAGTGTCCTGAGGAGGCAACAATAAAGTTGCAAAACATAGACAATTTAAAAAAAAGACTTGTTTGTTTTACTGGATCCTAACCCCAAATAATACACCACTCTAATATAACAAGAGGATCGCTAACGAAAACCATTTAGACATTTTTTTTAACATTTCACTAAGCCGCCATTTTGTTCTACCATATTGGATTTTTACCAAACTGTTATCATGTGTTATCCCCATATGAACCTTAATTTTTCACCAAAATTTGAAGTCAATCAAGACAAACCGACACAATTTTTGGCATCTAGGGACACTAAAACGTGAAGATATGTAAAACCTGGGAGGGTTAATTCTTGCACAAAATTTGAAATCAATCTATTAAGTAGTTCTTTCAAGCTGAATTTTTAAACATTTTATCAAGCCTCTCGGCCAAATTTGAGGTAAATTGGATAAATAGTTTTTCAGTAATAACTTTTTTAACATTACATTAGGCCGCCCTTTTGTTTCGTCATATTGGATTTTTACCAGATTTTAATGTTACCAGATCACCCCCATGTAACTCTTAATTTTTTACTAACATTTGAAGTCAATCAAGTAAATTATTTTTCGCCATGCCGCGAACAAACAAACAAACCAACGGAATGGAGAAAATATGTTTTTCAGCATCTAGGAACCTTGAAACGTAAAAAAAAATCTTGGATCATTTTTTTACTATTGCAGTTCCTTCCCTTTTACGAGGGAAGCAATAACTGCCACTTCAGATAACTTTGCAAGTTTTGCCTGACTATACAGTCCATTGCGTATCACTGTGCTATTTGCACGAACTGTTTAGTATGAAGAGCTAAACAATAGCATTTCTAGTCACAGTTCATACAAACAAGTATATTATTATGGTCTTGAAGCAGATTCGGGTGTTTTTATAAGGAGTATTGTTCCAATACGTCTTGTATATGGCAAACAAATAATTTGACTAAACCCATATCTAGATTCAACGAGGTGTTGTAGATCCTTGAAAAACTTTATAAAAGAATCAACTGAAACTTCTCTCAAAGAAAAATACTTTAAGGTAAGCCCTAATTTAATATTTGTAATGATTGATGGCAAAAATGCTATATATGTGGGGAAACATCCCAACATTTAAACCAAATTGATGAAGTGATTCAACGATGTAAAAGCGAGAGTTTAGTGTCATCCAATGTAAGTAAGATTTGTTCATTAAACAAATAAAATATAAAACTATGGGTTATGCAAGAGAGATAGTTAGTTCAATAGTTGGTCGAACCTTTAGAACTTGTAATAAGATGTAGTTGATAAGGTAGCACAGAACTCAAAGTGTGAGGTAACACAGTGTAAACTAAGATCAGTTGGTAAGACAAGTATGTTGCAACTGGAATATGATATTCTTAACAACCTCTAGAGAAAATTAGTTACAATATCATATACAAGTTGCAACACACTTGTAGACCCATTCTTTGTTGACATTCTTTTTTTTTAATCCCTCTGATTTCTCCCTTTTTAAAGAAGATACATTAACCTATAGCACGTTATGTTTGTGTTGCATCTTATAGGAAGTATATTTAACAATTGCAACAATATTTCAAATAAAAAATTATCTTTACTCAACACTTGAGAAACAATGCAGAGATCGTTGAAACCCCATAGCCATTTATTGAGGACATAAAGCTTGGTAATCACCTTTTTAACAGAGAAAATTTTTTCCTAGTTTTGGCAGTTATTTAATTCTTATTTCTACTCTTCATTTGCCTACTACCAAGTTCTACCTACTTACTGTTGGGCTGCTGGATAGTTACCCATGTATCATAAATCGATGAAAATATCAAAGATGTGCTTTTTTAAACATATTTCTCTTATGGATTAATATTCTATAAATCAATAACAAAGGAAAAGGATCAAACATGAATGATTGCCTTCCGAATATAAATACATTCATGAATTATGTTAAAAGATTAAATTACCAAAACGAACTCTTGCTTGACATCGACATACGCAGGCTTTTTACATCAAAGCCTCAAATGTCAAGAATTTGTTTGGAGGGTATTATGGTCACTTTATATTACTCATATTTGTCTTTTTATAATTTTGTACTGTTTAATCTACAAATTAGTCCTTATGAATGGAGACACATGAGTAAACATCCAATGGATCAACTGTATATAAAGTCCATAAAGTGATCTTTGCTTTTGTCAGAATTATGACGTCAATAACGTTTTTGTCATAAGTTTTCTATATTCAAATGTTTTTGTAAAGTGAACTTTAGACTCTGAAGAACAAAGTTTTTACTATTAAGTAGTAGAAGTAGTAAAATAAGGGGGACAAGCCCAGCAACTAGGTGTAAAAGGCCCTTTTCGCTAACCCCGGTCCCACCCTCCTCACTTTTAGTATAAAGTCCAAAATTGTATATACATGTACATTGAAAACCAATTGAGGCCATCCCCGGAAGAAGGGCCCATATGCCAAATGGCGGTTTTAAGAAAAAAGCAATTTAAATTTTCAAACTACATTTATTAAACACAGGAATAAATTTTAAACCATTTTAGAAGTTAAATAAGAATGGCGTACCCTAGCTACAGTTACATTAAGATATTTTAAACATATTAGCATATTTTTACATAAATATAATTTTTTTAAATTGTCTTGTGATAAGCCCTTTTTCCGCAGATCGTTTTCGGAGGTCGCCATTATGTTTACAAAAACAAATTTTTTTGAAAAAGTAAGATTAAACATTACAAATTATAGTACAGAAACAAAAGAAATTTATACAGAAATTTCTTCTAGCGTCTGGTGTATCCATTGTTGATCTTCTTGGGATATAAACGAAAAAAGATCTCTCACGTCTTTTTCCTTTGCTGGCTTTATTCCAATCACTGGTACGGTTTGAAGAGCAATGTGTATGTTTGGGTTTCTTCCGTTCCAAATGGTAAATGGTGTGTAATTCTCCATGTATGTTTTAGAGCAAGCCAACGTTCCATCACTTTTGTATTTCATTTGTACATTTGTACATACTGTTGAATGTTGAAATTTTGAAAATTTTTGATTTTGGCTTTTTTAAAAAAAGTCCTTCCAAACTTTCAGACCAATTTTTAAGTAGAGTTCTGTCCATAACAACATTAAAGGGAGATGGATTATTCCGACAAAGCACCATTGCTTCCAAATATGGCTTGACTGTTCCTATGTATTCTACCTTTTTTAGATATGATTTTACCAGCCCAAAATTGCGATCACATTGATTAAAGGAATGGCCACGTACAGGAAATATATGGCGAATAGTAACGTTTAACTTTTTTGCCAACCACATTCCAAATTTAACCATTGAAATATTCTTGTTTTGACCTCCACACGCATCTGATAGGAATACGATTTCAGTAACATCGCCATTCATTTTCTTACACAAGCAGTCATAGACAAATGAAATAACAGAATCAGCACCTTTTTTGCCTTGTCCTTCCATAAAACTATACATAAAAGACGATCCATCATTGTGAATATGTACATTAAAAAGATAACACCAAAGTAGACGCTTATAAAACTGCACTGTTACATTGAGTTTAGGGACAGGTAGGTTTTGCCCATAGTCAAATTCAATAACAAGACAACTATTGTCAGTTTTACTTTTTTGTATCAGATCCTTTCTTAATGCTAAATGTCGCTTTATTTTGACTTCGTGTAGGCGATATGAATTTGCACAAGGATCGTTAGGATTAATGGCTAGTTTTTGTTTACATTCTGTGCAGAAATCACATACATCTGTTTTGGGATTTCTAAACGCGTATGAACGTAGAGATTTGAAGTACTGAAAGTATGTCTTGTATTTCATTTTCAGATTTGTATCTGTCTTTTCTTTATAGTATTGCTTGAAAAGCTCATACAGCTTCTTGATGTTTAATTCGGAATTTTCGAAATATTTAAGTTCCGATTTGTGTTGGGTGTAATGACTTTTTTTAGACGGAATGGTTTTCAAATGCGCTTTAAGCAAGTCATGAATGTTAGCATTTAATTTGTGGGGTCTGGTGCTATGTGTCCCTCGTTTTTCTATAAATGATTGCCCATCAATAACCTTTTTTTGTATCACACGAATAAGCTTCACAGATACCTGAAAGAGTTTTTGGATCGTGGCGCGACATGCCTTTATTCTGTCACCGTTTTATGCACAAAATATTCCCACGTATTTGCCCGGAAAACTTTTGGATTATTCTTGACTCGTTTTCGGTTCACATTAAGTTTTTGCATGCACTGAGCCAATAGAGAGTCCTGTTGTGGCTTTGATTGTAAATAAAAGTGTTCAAATAAATGTTTTTGATCATGGAGACTTACGTGAGCAAAACATTTTTTCTCGCAACATTTTGTGACCACCTGAAATGACTTTGCTGCTACATCACGACCTGCCGAGTTCACGTACATTTTTCCCGATTGTCTTTTAACTTTTCTTATTTCTCGCGTCACACTAACTTTCTTAGATCTTGTTAATTCTTTTCTAACTAGCTCCTCGTCAGATGCATTTTAAACCTTACTAAATATAGTAGATATACTTATGTTTACGACAAACAAACAAAACACTGAAGCGAAAACAATTATTTTACCAAAATGGCAGTCAACTGTTTCTTTACAGAACGACAGAGGATTGCGACATCATTGCCAAACTTGGCCGAAATAAACTTTAAATCATGGCGGATCGATTTAAGTGATCTGCGGAAAAGGGGCTCATAGGCTTATAGGCCCCTTTTCCGCAGAAGGCCTCAATTATGGATGTTATTTTTATTCATTCTAATTTGTAATATAGAAAAAAATTGTTTTATTGCATTGTGACTTAGAATGTAAAAATAAGAGACACACCCATCTATACATTACCAACTAATGTTAATATTATTATTAAAAATAAATTGATACTGAGATTTTACTAAACATGACAAAAACGACATGATGGTTATATTTTTATAGAAAATTATTTACAAATGTATGTTTTTCCTTAGTCTATTACTAGATTACATTACCCTTAATTACATTAAATTATGTATTTTATACTGTTATAAATATTTAATCTAAACCTCAATCATTTTCGTCAAATCTAAGGTGTTTCTCAGCTTTTTTCAGTAACTTATCTCTGCCTCTCTGTTTCTTAGACTGTTTTTGAAACTTTACAGTCCTATCATTATCAATCTTCTCCCAGTAATTTTTTTCTTCTTCTCCACTTATAACAGATTTTTCTCCACTAAGCTCATTTTTAGTGAATTCCTCTGCAGCATCCTTACTAGAGAAGCGAATGAATACTTCGTCACAGCCAGCTGGCAATGGCACATCCACGTATTTAACATCAGCAGACATGGCTTTTAATTCATTCTGAAATTGTAAAATTAAAATTTTATAAAGAAACTCATAAAAGATAATCCAGCCACTGGAAACAGTAACTTTGCTATATACACTGGGGTTTGTTTGAAGAGGATAGCATGAAACGACTATAAAATTCAAACCATCATAATTTTTAAAATACATGGTACAATTTGATGACTCTTCTGTCATTTTAATTATCATTCTTTTGCCTACAGAAGCTAACTTCTTCACTGTTTTTAACTTTCTATAAATACGTTCATTTAGTTCTTAGATGTTTTTTTATTGTTTCTAAATACATGTATGGAGTTTGCCAGTGAAAATAGAAAAATGTAACTCACTCTGTATGAAAGTAGGACAGATACTACGTTCAGACTACTTTTTAGTTTTCAAATATCATTAATGCCCTTAAAGAAAAAATGTATTCTCTAAGACTTCAATGTTATTAACACTATATTATAGAGTTTTTCCAAGGTTACCAAGTTAGCCATGACAAAAAAATTATAGCATCACTAACAAAGCTCATACAAATCAAACTGCCCAATGGCAATAACAAGATTTGAAATTATTAACAAAACGAGCTAGCATTTCGGAATGCAGGATAGTGAGGTTCCTAGGTCTCCTGAGATAAACTGTGGAGTCTCGGATAGATGAAATTTCTCCTATGACATCAAAATGTGTCACAGAATTTATATGTCTGGATATTTTCCTGATGAATTTAAGACATCCAAGGTTATTTCTATTTATGAAGATTGGTCTACATTCTATAAAGAAACTACAATTCTTAGCCTCCCACTTAGAACATTTGAATTAGAGATCAAGTGGGAAATACTTTTTACCCTCTTTTTTTTTTTTTCTAAGGGTCTCTGACAGTTAAGAATAGCCACTATTTTAAGATTAGCTATATATGTGTACTCATATTTTGGAGATACATTTAATTTGAAGATAGCTTTGGTAGATGTGCTACTTATCCTCCTTTCAATTTAATTTTGGACAATTTTAAATGTTACCTTTAATTTGTATAATTATACTGCAGAATAAAGTGTTTACAAGTAAAACTGAACAAAAAGGTTTTTGCTTAATTAAAATTTCATGAAAACTATGCCAGTAAGTAAAAAAACTGGCAACAATTGCAAAGTAAACTAATGAATTCCAACCATTCTTATTGATTATAAATATGCCAGGTGTGATATCTTTACCTTTAAACCTTTAAAACTGATAAAAACCCTGCCATAATAAACAATTTATTCCCATTTACTCCACTATGTAGCAGAACGTTTTTCATATATTGATTAAAAACCTTGAAACTTCTTTTTAGACAACCATAAAAAGAAGCTTCTAACGGGGTGGCAAATTAAAAAAAAAATGAGAGAAAACCCCTGTACATCTGGACCAAACAGTAAAATTTGAAGACAAATACAGCACCTGTTACCCGATGTTTGTATTCAAAATTCAGATATTTTTGTTATATAGGTATAGCATTTACATATGTCAACCACAATAAATGCAATGCTAAGTTACACATTAAAATACAAAAATTGAATATAAATTTAAAAACACATACCAAGTTAAAATTTAAAAAAATATACACATTAAAATTATGTGTTTTATAATTACATTAAAGGCCCCCTCCCTAAGCGCCGCCAAGACAAAATCTGGGTCTAGAGAGCAATGACATGTGAGCCCCAAATTATTGTACATCAAATTTGATGCATCATCAAAATTGCTATGGAGGTGTTTCACAATTAATCCTGTAAAAACTTGATTATAAAAAGAAAGTCCAAACATATTTTAATCCAATCCGTCTTTTTTACCAGAAATGAAATCTGACAACTCTGGGCCCACAGGAAATCAACCCAACCCCCCCCCCCTTTCGTCAGACCTGTCCCCCAC
Organism: Kuschelorhynchus macadamiae; assembly: GCA_030620095.1. Classification (NCBI taxonomy): domain Eukaryota; kingdom Metazoa; phylum Arthropoda; class Insecta; order Coleoptera; family Curculionidae; genus Kuschelorhynchus; species Kuschelorhynchus macadamiae. The sequence continues at coordinate 83,129 of JAUTXW010000538.1, read as the reverse complement.
AGAGTAATATGTATTTTGGAGCAGCATTTGTCTGTCAACCCCAAAACAATGAAGGACACTTCCCTCACCTGAGCTGGTAGTATGACAGTAATCCGAAACCAAATTTGCTTTATCTCTAGTACTATATTCATGTACATCCACATGCCTCTGGCACAAATGATGATGTTTCATGTAGAGCAAGTTCTTAAAAGTATAAATAGATAGATCCAAAAGCACCCCTACAGTCAGTAGGGTATGACAAACCACTTACTATTCTAACAGCCTTTCTCTGCTGTGCAAAGACCCTTGAACAGTCAGCTGCATAACCCCAAGTGATGATTGCATATACCAAGTGAGAATATATATGGGCACAGTATGCCTGATGACCTAGCACCTCCTTTGTAAAGTACTGAGCCAAATTTTTTAAAGCAACAATATTGGTGTTGTCTTTTACATATTTGGGTCAATTATTAAAACATAACCTGATCCATTAACTATTCTAATAAATTATTCAATTTTATAAGTTTTGTTTTCATAGAGAGAGTAGAACCCATCTGAAGGTTGTAGATAATGGAGCTTTCTGAAAAAAATTACTTGTGGGAATTGCTTTGTCTTTAATTTAAATTATTCATTTATTCATAATAACGATTGGAGATACATCACTAAAACGTTGTGAATGATTTAAATTAAAGACAATGTAATTTAAAATAAAATTGTTGACCTCATGCACTTAACTTTACCTTTAATTTCTTCACATCTATGCATGGTTCAGGTAATCTAAGTTTGACAATAACTCCAGGAGTGTAGCTTATTTTTTTCATTTCCTCAACAGACTGTTCAGGGTCTTGATGATCACCTTCCTTTTCATAAATTTCTTCATTGCTTTTGTGATAAGGTTTTGGACCAAATTTTTGTCTGCTCAGATATTGCTTAAATTCTTTCATTTTTTTCTTTTGTAAATCTAAATAGCTGTTTCTCAGTTTCTTCCATTCCTTCCTAAATACACAAATTTAGAATTTTTAATTGTTTTAAAGAGATATTTTTAAAAAGTAAAATCACATTTCGCGCCTCTTCACCCCATAAGTGCGAAATGTCAAGAAATCCAGAAATGGATTTTTAGGTTATCATTTTTAAAACCCGTTGATGTAAGAATTATCCCAAAAATCTCATTTAATTGAAGAGATATTTTAAAAAACTTCAAAATACAAATGTGGGATTTCCAAAAATCCAGAAGTCCGTTTTTGGATAAATCTTTTCGAAAACTTGATGAAAGAATTCTTTTTAAAAACCCATTTAGTTGAAAAGATATTGTTAAAAAGTAAAAACACAATTTACCATTTTCACCACTTTAAGGATTAAAGTTCCAGAAACATTTTAATTATTTTTGAAAGCTATTAGGCAGAAGGAATTGTTTTAAAAACTGATTTAATTTAAAAAATACTGTCAAGAAACTTAAGACATATTTCACCTCCTTAAGGCTGAAATTTCGCAAAATTCGGAAACTAATTTTTAGATAATTATTTTTGAACCCAATTCATCTCCCTTAAGAGTGCATGGCATTTTCAAAAAATCCACAAATTGTTTTTAGATTTTAATAATTTATTGATGAAAGAATTGTTTAAAAAATGTATTTAGTTGCAGAGAAATTTTAAAAAGTAACAACAGATATTTGACCTTTTTTGATTTCTTGAAGCCATTGACAAAGTAATTATTTTAATAACTCGTTTAGTTAAAGAGATATTGTAGAAACTAAATAATAACATTCACATTATTTCACCCCCTTGAATCAATTTTTAGATAAATATTTTTAAAACCAACGGACAATTGAATTGTTTACAAAACTCATTTAGTTGAATTATTAAAAAATGTTATAATCACATTCTACCTCTTTTCATACCCTAGAGGCTAATTAACTTTAACTAAATATTAAAGTTATTTTATATAGAATTTACAATTTCTGAAAAATGGAAATCTACACACTTCAATTAAATTTATTATGTGATTAAAAGTTTTGTGCAACTGGCTATTAGTCTCTAATCAAAACGTGCCAAATTTTAATTTTGATTGGTTCATAAAATAAAGAGGGATACCTACATAATATATTTGTTAATTTAAATATTTTAAAAGATTACATAACAATGTTTAAAGACTCATCAAAGCACTGATCAAGTTTTGGATAAAACTAAATCTAATGCCCACAATATCGAGGTGGTTAAAAAAAAACATCAAAAAAAGAGAAAATAATCATTATAAAACCCAAAGATAAAAATCAAACCTCAGAAGTAACTAAACAAATGGTAAAATTAATCCAACAGAACTAGGTGTAGGAATATCAAGAGTGAAATATCTTCCGGATGGAGGCATTGCTATAACTTGTGTGGATAAAGAGCAATCAAATACTATTCAATCACAAATTGAACAAGAAAAGGGGCAAAACTGTGAGGTGACAGAACCAAAGAGGAAACAACCAAGGATAAGAATATTTAATTTGCAGAACAATATTGCAGATGACGAGAGAGACTTAGCGGAAAAAAAGAATAAAACAGAACAGAGTAACAACAGAGGACAGTAAATTAGTAATAAAGATGGTATACAAATATGAAACAAAAAAAAAATTCAAACAAATATAGTTTTGGATCTAGATCCACAGACCTATAAACAATTGAGTACTAAAGGCACAATTAACATTGGTTGGAAAAAATATTGATATGAAGATTATATAAATGTCATTCAATGTTTTAACTGCTGGAAGTTTGGGCACATGGCCAAACAATGCAATAAAGAAAAATCAACATGTGGAAACTGTGCTGGGGAACATAAAACTCAAGAATGCAAATCAACCACGGAAGAATGTGTGAATTGTAAACACAATACACAAAATTTAAATATACCAAATCTAGATTATGAGCACCCTTCATATAGTAAAAAATGTAAATGCTACAGAAATGTATACAAAACACTACAAAAAAGATACAATTACCCTGAAATATTTGGACAAAATGTATAGCCATTCAAGCAGCAACAAATTATGTACCACAATATACAGAGTTTTATTCCTCATCGAAATCTCTCCTTCAGAGCATCTTGAGAACTGCCTATTTTGCACTCTGTCATTCTATAATTTCATACGCGGCAATCGTTTGGGGGCATGCTGCAAGGTGGCGTCGAGTATTTTCTATTCAACGTCACCAGACTTGGTTATAGAGATGAATGTAGAGATGCTTTTATTAACCTACACATTCTAACTTTTCCATGTATTTTTGTACTTCAAAACCTTCTGAACATCCACCAACACAAGAGTGACTATATAACCAATGGAGAGATACATGGCATGGACACTCGGGGAAGGGAGAATTTCTCGATACCACACCGCAGACTCCGAAGATGTCAGAATGGCCCTGATTTTTTGGCAGTTAAATTTTTTAATAGGTTACCTGCTGTAGTCCGAAGTCTTAATCCACAAAAATTTAAGAGTACAATATATAGTTATCTGGTCAGAAATGCCTTTTACAGTTATGATGAATTTTTAAATGATCATCAAATGACTTTTTCTTAAGAAAGATAAAATAAACAAACTAGTCTTACAATATATTTTATTGCTGTTTTTAATTTATAAATTGTCCTCAATGTGTGTATTATTTAAAAAAAAATTGATTTTATTTGATTTAGTGTTTTATATTATTTAAGTGTATTTTTATATTTTATATTATTATAACGTATGTAAGCATTATTAATGTAATGACATGAAGTGAGGAAATAAATAAATAAATATTTTACAAACTAATATATCAAATACTCACTTAGAAAGCACTTGCATTCCCAACTCTCTAATATAATTTTTTCTTTTCTCTTTCTTATTTTTCTTCTTCTTTTTAGTATCCTCTATTTCATCAATTTGGTTTTCTCCTTCATCCACATTCTGTTTACTATTCTCAGTTTCGTCATCAGTCTGGTTTTCTGAGAGTAATTCGTCTTTGTCAGTTTTCTGCTTTTTATTTTCATTTTTATCTTCCACACTTAACTTTCTCTTTTTTATGTTATCATTAGATATTTCTATTTTTTTATCATTCTTACCAATTTGTGATATCTCATTATCATCTATCTGTTCTACATTATGTTTCCTCTTTTTTACTTTTATATCAGGTACTTCAGCTGTTTTCTTTTCCAAAATTGATTTTTCATGGTCTACCTTTTGTTTTTCCTTCCCAGATTCATCTTCCGCACCCTGCACTCTCACATCTGTGTTTTCATTTGATACCTTAATCTTTTTATTGTGAACATTACTCTCAAACATCTGATTTTCATTTGTCTCTTCAACAGGAGGCTTATTCTTTTTTCCATTTTCATTAAGTACTTTTCCACTTTTATTACTCATGATGCTACCTTCGTATTGCTCTACCTCAGTAATCTTTTGTTCTTCATTAAATGTGACAATACTCTGGAGTTCCGCAGGACTCTTTTCGGAAGATATTTTACAGCCAATGCTTTCAAAAAAAAATATAGCTTTATTAGCTTGCTCCTCAGTTTCATATTCGATAAAAGCAAATCCTTTGTTAGTCTTGTTATGTTTATACTTTGGTATGGAAACATACATCACATTTCCAAAATCAGAAAATATTTGTGAAAGACTTTCGTGATTAGCATCTGCCTTTATATTTTCCACATATATTGTACAAAAATCTACATTTTCTTTTACTCGTACTGGCTTTTTTCTATGGATTTTTAAACCATCTTCAGATAATCCAATCAGATCAGATTTTTTAATAGCTTTCTGGATGTCTTGTACAGTACAATTTAACTTTCTGATTTTATTAAATTTTAAGAACACGTCTACATCAACATCTAAAATGAAATATGAAAATAAGACATTAAAAAAAAATATATATATATATACATATATATATATATATATATATATATATATATATATATATATATATATATATATATATATATATATATATATATATATATATATATATATATATATATATATATATACACATATATTATGCATTCCCATCTCAGATATATTGTAATACAATAATATGTATAAGTAATTAAAAGCAAACTTAAAATTGACAATTATACAATGAGATAAAAAGGAGAAAGACAGGATTCTATCTAAAAATCTACATAATATCTAACATCCCACAGAGTAATCTAAAACAATGTTGCTGCCATCAGGAAAGCCTCATAATTATAGAAAGCAAGGTTCTCTTAATTACTATTTTGAATTCTCCCAAAGGCAATTTCTGGATATTTTCTGGTATTTTATAAAAGAACTTAGGACCATGATACAGTGATGCAATTTTAGAGCTATTTAGGAAAAAGAATTGTACTCTAAGATTACTGTAATAATAATCATTTATTAATAGCCAAAAGCTAACAAAATTGTATGAGATTAATGAAACTCTGCCGCATATCAGCTCTGTACAAGCCTGTACATTACTAAGAACCAATAATCAAGATCGGTGATGTCTTTTCTGTTTTGTGTCATAGGCATTCATACTTTTGGTCTTCTTGAGTAAGTGTTGTATGGTGTTATATCATCAGCATAGAGAATGAAATTTGAATGTATGGTAAAACTGTTTATATCACTAACATAAATTAAGAACAGAAGAGGGACCAAAAGGGAGCCTTGAGGAACACAATATCTTAGAAACACTTTGCTTGATTAGTCTTTGTAAAATGTAATCTGACTACTATCTGTTAAATAATTGCACACCAATTGTATGCTCAGCTCCCCTACTCTATAGCAACCCAATTTATCCAAATGTTTGTGGGACACACAGTCGAAAGCCCTTGAGAGGTCATAAAAAATAGTCTCCAAATGACCAAGGTAAGTAATAACTAATTGTTAGTACCCATTTTATAGAAGATTTACTAAGCTTGGCACGTGAACCTGAGACTATTAAACTATTAACATATCCATAGAAACAGCCTGCTTTTGAGAAACCTGCCCCTTTCATAAGGGCTTCAGATCCAGGCAACCTACTATAAGTATGATGAAATATGATAGGTTACATTTCCTGCCAGTATTGGCAAAGATACTGGGTAATGATTTATCTTGAGTTTATTCCTTATGTACTTCTGGTTTGGTTATAATTTAACACCAGTTTTGTTTTAAAATTGTTACAAATCTAGATATAAGAGATTCATACTGAAAAACTTTTTTTTAATGACACAAGAATCACTTTTTTGTTTATTTAGTATGGATTTGTTGCTGGTTTTTTGCTGATATGTTCTCAATTTGTTAGTAAATTAAAATTACTCCAATAATAGTATCTTTCTACATAGTTTTAATATTTATATTAAAATTAAGACTTGAAGACCTCCACCCACCTTTTAGCCTTAAAAGCTTATTAATCATTTTTATCAGTAATTTGTTAATAAAATGTATTTAAACAAACTGTGCCAAAGAAAAATATTACGAACTTTAAAAGAAGATATTACTATAGACTAGGTAATCAAGCAGTGAGATGAGGAGTCAATTATCAGTTTTTGACACAGAGTTGTTTTTATAATACTGTAATATAAAACAAATTACTCATATCCGAGATTAAATATGAGTGTGTAGTGAGTGATTCGTAAGTGTTAGTTCCCATTCTTGGCTAGCGGAAAAGCATAAAACTAATATCCTCCGGTTATCGCATTCAAATAGAAGCGTCGGAACTGGCGTAAGAGTTTTTTCCCTAAGATGCATAGACTATAAGTTTTTGACTTTATGTGATGATACATTTATCTCAAACAAAAAAAAATTATGCAGTTGGCCATACTTACTCTGACTTTCACTTAATATTTGGGACAGAAATCGGTCTTTTGTCAGATTGGAGTCGCTGAAATAAAATTCCATTTGTTGTAAAATGGTGTTATAAAGATGCTTTTTTCGGTGCCGGGATTTTTTTGGTTGTTCCTCTGATTGTAACTCACACTCTCCCTCGCCCATATTAACCCCAGGGATTTATAATAGTGTTTGTTTTCTAAAACCCTGAAAATTGAAAAATGAAGTTTTGCTGTTTGGAGACGATAACATAGGGTTACAGCCTGTTATTCCACCTCTTCACTTTAAGTTTTTGTGGCAAATTGTGGCTTATAATCACAACTTTAGCATTCATTCTATAGCCAGGGTAAACATTTAAGTTAGATTTACATTCACGATATTTCTGAACAGGCGGTCCGATTTTGTATTTAATTTTATTGTTTTTCTAAGATTTTAAAGGTACATTTACATTCAATTTCAACTCGAGTTTGTTATGAAATTGGCTTGCTTGTCAAACGGCAATAGCATGGTGACATTTACATTAGACAAAATTCGAAGTGCACTTCAAAGTTGACTTCAGATTGAAGAAGGAGCTTGCCGATGGCAAGCAGAAATTCAATAAATGTCAAATTTTTAGGTTATAATTTTTATTTTAATTAACAAAATTCTTAATACTTTTACAGATCTAATTATTTAAAAATATAAATGTTTTTTACCGTTTTAATTAAAAAAAAACCTTTAATCGGATATTTTACAAAAGTTACTAAACAATCTTCTTGCTCCAGTTTAGTGTATTTCACATTAATATTTTGAAAAAATAATAAAATTAAATTACAAAATCTGATCAGCTGTTCAGGAATATCCTTTTCAATGTAAATGCACTTTTACGAAATGTCAATTTCAACTTGGATTTTGAAGTGAATGTAAATGTAGCTTAATGTAAAATACACTGAATTGGAGTAATAAGATTGTTTAACTCCCTTTGGTTCTGGTTTTAGGAGTTTATGTCTACCCTAGTTTTGACTATGTGTGCAGAATTAGCCCAAAAATATTTGATTAAAGGTTTTTTTCATTATAGCAATAAAAAAACACTTATATTCTTTAAATAGTAGGATGTATAAAAATATTAAGAATTTTATTAACTAAAATAAAAATTATAACCTAAAAACTTATAAAAGCTCCTCGCTTCAAACCGAAGTCAACTTGGACGGCTCAGGGGCCCCTGAATAATTATAACCTCGGGCCCCATAAATAGTTAATTCGGCCATAAGATAAAATCATAAGGAATTTCTAATTGGCCCAACATGCGTTCATGTATTGCAGATAATTTACTCATGGCTTTATAAAGCAAAGCAAATATCAATCAATGGATTTAAATTTATAGATAGGACAAATCCAACTGCCCTCTTCCCTCGTATTTCAACCTACATCTTGTAGGCAAAATTACTGTATGAGCGGAGGTTTCTGTTCATACAACGGTAAAAAACATATACCCAGCCAAATGTTTTCATGTTAAGGGATAAATAAAGGTAAAGTTTCCGCTTGAGCGAAATTCGAGATTCATGACCCAGAATTCTAGACCCTTCATTTCGTTCAGATCTTTTGATTGGCCTTAGCCTCCAGGACTATACGGCCAAAACGCTTCGTTAATATCTGAACTAGAATGGAAAGCTCGTAATCGTTTGAGCTCAAAACTAACCAACAAAAACAAAACTTAAAAATAAAATACACATTGCGGTACAAAAATGGGTGATAATTTTGACGAACGAAACATAACCGTTTATAGCCTGTATTTCAAAAAAAGTATTTAGCAAAACACCGAAAAACTCTTAAAGAAAATTAACGTTTCAGTAAACGTGTGTTGAAAATCGCATTTGCAATATGTTCCAGCTGGTAGTAATAACGTTTGGAACACAATGAACCTTCCTTAGGCGTTTAACGTAAAAACCAACTTGCAAGAAAGATTGCGCGCAATATCTTGCAAGTGCAACCTCTTGCTGCAATAGACAAAGGTTAAGTCTTGGAGCATGTAAAACGACCTTTACAAAAACGAAACTTGAAAAGGAAGTAGATATTTGTGGTGGGTGATAATTTTCACGTTGGAGCCAAATATAACTGTTTATAACTTATATTTAAAAAAAGTATCTAACAAAACACCGGAACAAAATAAATGGAGGAAACGATTAACCTAAATTCTATCTATAAACAAGGCCTAAACTTCTATTGTGTTCCCCCCTTAAGTGGAAAGAGATGTCAAACGTCAAACGGAATTTTGTGTTTACCTTGTTTGCAAGAATTACAAAAATAAAAACGTGAAAAGCAAATAAAATCCTAGGCTTTTTTTACTTTAGGTTTTAATTTAACATGAGTGTAGATATTTTAAAACCCGGTAAGTATCTTAAATGTTCTTCTTCTATATACGTATTTTAGACATGTTTTTTTTACTCAATATTCCTGCTGTATTTAGAGATTTCACACTTATTCTACTTTAAAACTTTTTCAGTGGAAAACAAGCTGAAAGAAATAGAAAATGGAGCCGAACCTTCAGCACCAATCACAAAAAAGGGAATATTAACATCTTTCCAGACTGGAAAACCTATGAACATTCCTGATACCGATGTGGTAAGATGATATTTCAGATATCGCATACGTGTTTCATAACATTGTTAAAATATATAATAAAGTCCAATCATAGTGCCCTATAATGAAAAAATGACCTCATATATATCAAGTAAATTATATCCACTTGAACCAATCTGCTTCAAAGGGGTTTCAATAAAACCTGTATTTACCATGTAATACTAGATCACCTGCATAAATCCAAAACTTCAATTCACTATTGTACAACAAAGAGACAAACCGAAACAAGCAGTGTAGATACAAGCAGTGGAAAATTACATTTTTACCAGAATTGTTATTCTAACCAAAGCTTTAAAACTGTAGACATTTTAATTTAATTATTGCTAGTAATTAAAACCACACAAAAAAGTAGAAACGGAAAAGAAACAGACTCCAACAAAAAGTTAGGTTAAGAGAGAAATTTGGTTTAAAACTATCAAAATATAATATAATCCCATACCAATCCTTGTCTTTATCGTGATAAAAATATTCTGATCCACTTCAGTTCAATTAAATCCCAAAAAATACAGGACTGAATTATAACAATCAAATAGATGGAAATATCAGTTAATCGCCATGTATATAGTGATTTTCAAGTGGATGGACTACATCGAATTGGTTCACGTGGATGCAGTTTACACTATATATACTTACTCAATGTTTACCAATGGGCAGGAATCTTGAAACAGAAACATAATGTTTTTTTTTAATAATCATGATGTGAAGAAATTCACTATATAAAATAATTTTTAGCCTAACTTTACGTAGACATAATTATTCTATTAGGAAACACTTAAAATAGTTCAGATTGAATAGAAGTTTATTCACAATTTTTTAATGAATTATTTGCCTTAATTCAATGAACTCGCATAAAATGTTTCAGTAAGAATATGATTTGTTGAATATTTATTAATTATAATTTATAAATGTTGTTATTATTATTAAATTATTTTTAATTTTTCACTGTTGCTCCTTCCACGCTAACGTAAACAGAGCAATGAAAGAGTTGGTTAAATAAAAGAAACATGTGTTTGACAGCTTTATTGACAAACTGGTGCTAACCTAACAGGGGATTCACATAACAGTATAGATTTTGTTAAAAAAATCCTTGTTTTAATATAGAGTAGGAATTTGGTCACATACTTTCTTTACAATAAACCTAACCAATCCTAACCTAACCTAACCTAGTTTTAAGAAAATAAACAATCCGTATTTTTATTAATTATGTTTTGTTAAAAAAAATTTGTCGATGAAAAATATATATATATTAGTTAGAGTGAGCGCTAATGATGTCGCATCTGATTTTGCGTGCACCAAAATTTAGAAAGTTTGTTCACTTTAGTGTGGAAATTATTGTGACATCTGGAGTGCCTCAGGGCAGCCCTCGGGGCAGCCATTTAGGTCCTTATATGTTTAACATATTTATTAACAACCTATCTAATGTAATTAACTCACAACACCTCTTTTATGCTGATGATTTAAAACTATAAAATCTTTAGATGATTGTGTAGCCCTACAAAATGATCTTGATCATATTCATGATTGGTGCTGTAGAAATAGATTGTATTTAAATATTGGTAAATGTAAGGTCATTAAATTTTTCAGAATAAGAAATTTGATTAACTTTAAGTATACAATCAATGGTGATGAATTAGAAAGGGTAACTTCAATTTTTGATTTAGATATAATTTCGGACAGTAAACTTAGCTTTGATTTACAAAATTCAGAGGATGACACTATCCAGAAGCTGCAAAGTATGCAACAGCATGAACCAGTGGTGATTTTTGAACCAAAAAATTGTCAATAAAAGCAAGACGGTCACCGTACATTTCCATAAAACAAATTCTAGGGTTCAGTTAGGAAATGATAAACCAGCTGCCAAACTTCTCGGAACGTACCTGGACTCAACATTTAGTTGGGAGCCCCAATTGAATCTTGTGTGTTTTAAACTAAACAAGGCCTTTTTTACAACTTTGAAACTGAGTCAAACAGTTCCACAGTCAACCCTCATCCAACATATTATGCACTAGTGTATCCGCACCATTCCTACAATATTATTCTCTGGGACCAAGCAGTAAATGTTTACAGAATATTTGTATGCCAAAAACGAGTGATAAGACTTATATTCGGTCTTAAGAGAATGGAAACATGCAGAGATGTCTTTAAACAACACAAAATACTAATGTTGACATCGTTCTACATCTTGAAATGTGCATTGTATGTCTTCAAAAACAAAAGCAAATTTAAGAAAAATATGGAAAATCACTCATACCCAACAAGAAACAGAATGCACTTGATTGTCCCCAGACATTCTACCGTGCTCAATGAGAAGTCTCCATACTATGTTTGTGTTAAGATCTTCAATAGGTTGCCAGAGGAAATTAAAGCAAATAATCAAACAAACAATGGTTTTAGAAATTCTCTCAAAAAATATCTGTGTGACAAAGCGTTTTATTCCTTCAAAGAATTCATAGAACTGTAATCTTTTCAAAACCAAAAATATTTCTCTTGTTTTCATTTTCTTAATGTATTCTTTGTTATATGTATTGTTCCCTGCTACATATTAGATTATAAGATTGTAAGTGAATTTTTACCCTTTTTATTAAGCTGACTTGTCAAATGTCATATTTTTTGTATGATCTTGATGATAAATAAAAACATTACATTACATTACATTATTAACATATAATTAATATCTCACTAAAAATCTTAGATTTTATTAGCAAATTCTCACAAGAGTGTTCATCTTTTAAATCAATGAACTTTCTTTACAAAAGTCTGGTCCGCTCGAAGCTTGAATATTTATCTAGCGTATGGTCACCTTGTTATCTAACACATGTCTCAAATATTGAAACAGTTCAGAATAAATATATTAAGCTGCTAGCTTTTAGAGTAAAGTTTCCCCTTACTTTCTATAACTATAATGAGGCAGGAGCTAGATTTGGCCTGGAACACTTGAAATCTAGAAGGGTGAAATTGGACATTTACTTTCTTTTTAAGTTAATTACTGGTTTGATAGACTGTTCAGAATTGTTATATTTGATTGGTTTGAGGGTACCTGCTCGTCAAACAAGGGCTATGGAATTATTTGCAATTGATTTTCAACGCTGCAATTATGGAGTATTCTCACCATTATTTAGAATTGCAACCAACGGCAATAAAGTGAAAAATCGCTTTCCAATATTAATTTTTAGTTAATTAGTCTTAAGATTATTATCTAATGTTGATTTTTAGTTGTAATCTAAGTAAGTACATAAATGTAATTTAAATAAATAAATAAATAGTGTTTATTTTTATGTAAACAGGATTTACAAATTTTTTTAAATTTGATGTGAGTGCTATGATCAAATTCTGTTAAAGGCAATTTGAATCAGTTTGTCTCAAATACCTTTAGAAACAGAACATTATTATAGATAGTTAAAATATTATTATATTTACCTGATTCTAGTACTTAGATAAATATTCCTATTTGATGTTATTTATAGCTAGTTGCATATATTTATTTTAATTGTTAAATGTATTTTTTCTGATTACAGCTGGGTAGATGTCGTTTTGTTTCAGAATTTGAAAAATTAAATAGGATAGGAGAGGGAACTTATGGCATTGTTTGTAAGTAGTAGTTTGTTAAAATGTAATCATATTAGCTATTTTTATTTACTATATTTTTAGATAGGGCAAAAGATACAATATCAGGCCAAATTGTAGCTCTTAAAAAGGTACGAATGGATCAAGAAAGAGATGGCATCCCCATTAGCAGTCTTCGTGAAATACAAGTTTTACTGAACTGTAAGCATGAAAATATTGTCCACCTTAAAGAGGTTGTAGTCGGAAAAAGTTTAGAAAGGTAAGAAGTTGTGAAATGTGTAAGTGAATGTGCAAATATATTTTATGTTGCTCCCATTTTTAGTATTTTCTTGGCAATGGAATATTGTGAACAAGATTTGGCTTCATTGCTAGACAATATGCAGGCGCCTTTTACAGAGTCTCAAGTGAAATGCATAATGCTTCAAGTATTGCGAGGATTAAGATATTTGCATCATAACTTTGTTGTTCATAGGGATCTGAAGGTATCTAATTTGCTTATGACAGATAAAGGATGTGTCAAAATAGGTAACTATTTTATTATTTATATGAGTATTTATAGCTCTATGAAGGAGCTTAATATATATTCCAATTATTGGTTTTCACTTGATATCTTGCAATATGTCACTGCAACAATTATTATAAACCTTTTAAGTTTAGATATTTAAAAATATATATATATAAAGTCATTTTATACAAATTCTGCTAGGTACATTTGTTACATTTTTGGAAAAAATAGGTTTTTGAGATACCTAATGATTTAAGGTATGTACAAGTAGTTTTACCTGGATACTAAGTGAAAGGCAACATAATAGTGCTATTGATAACTCATCTGTTAGTTTTGAAAATGATTTCTTACAAATTATTAAATGCTCGATGAAATGTATTTATAAATTGTGTTTACTACTGTATTGACTTACTAATAATAAGTAATGAAATTTTAGCTGATTTTGGTCTAGCAAGATGGTTTGGGGTGCCCTTAAAACCTATGACACCTCATGTAGTAACCTTATGGTACAGATCACCTGAGCTTCTGTTGCAAGCTCCAACCCAGACTACCAGTGTGGACATGTGGGCTGCTGGTTGTATACTAGGAGAATTGTTAGGGCACAAACCATTGCTACCAGGAAGATCGGAGATCCAACAATTGGAGCTGATTGTTGACTTACTGGGTAAGTATTGTGTTATAAACATTAAGAAAAACCATATTTATATAACAGGTATTTTGTCACTTTATATACAGATGTCTTTTCTGGTCATTCTACTGCATAAAGGGGAAAAATCTAACTTATGTAGCAACTTTAGGCCAATTTCATCATTGCCGACCATTGCAGAGGTGGTGGAAAAAATTGTCATGCCAAGTTTTTTGAATTAAACACAAAATTTTACACTTTTATCAGTTTGGATTTCAAGTAGAAAGGAACACAAAGTGATTTTTTTATTCTCAGAGGCCTTGGATTGAATAATGGAAAGCTTTCAGTGGCAGTATTCTGTGATCTCACAAACACGTTTCATTGTGTTGATCGTGCAGTGCTGCTGAGGAAGATGGAAGTATATGGATTTAGGGGTAGGTTAAAAGAGGGTGGATCAAACCGATCCCCCACTGCGACTCCGTGGTGATATTTAGTGGTCAAGTGACTCTCTTCATACACAATCCCATGAGATGAGGCTGAGGAGTAAAGGCTGTTGGCTGCAGTAAGTGCTGATCTGTGCATTATTAAGCATTGGTGTGACTCCAACTTGCTGTCTTTCAGTGTATCAAAGACCAATATTTTATCCTTTAAGTGTAGCTTAGCAGATGTTTTTATTGATGACCAGGCATTGGAGAACAAGTCTTGCTGTTAGTTTCTGGGTCTGCTTATTGATTACAAGCTGAAATTTGACCAGCATATTTTGGAAGTATCGCAGAAGCTTGCCTCAGGTTGCTACAGATTGAGAGTACTATCCACAGATTCGGATCTGAGTACACTACAAATCTATAAAATTTGCTCTAATCCTGTCTCATTTGCTTTTGGGGGGATGTAGCAACTATCTTTTTGTTTATTTGTTTGTTCTACAAAAGATGGCTAATTTTAAAAGTGCATTACAGACAATCATGTAAACCACTCTTTCGAGAACATACAATTTTAAGTCTTGCGTGTCTGTGTTTGATACATAAGAGAAATGCCAATTTAATACATCTGCTTATCAAACAAGCAATAAAATTAATGTTATAGATT
Source organism: Kuschelorhynchus macadamiae (assembly GCA_030620095.1). Lineage (NCBI taxonomy): Eukaryota > Metazoa > Arthropoda > Insecta > Coleoptera > Curculionidae > Kuschelorhynchus > Kuschelorhynchus macadamiae. The sequence goes on along the minus strand of JAUTXW010000538.1, from coordinate 67,967 downwards.
TGCCTATTCCAAGTTCCACTCAATTTTAGAATTCTGTGGCTTATAATGCTAAATAGGCATTTAATAAACTTCCTCATAGCTAATATTTATTACTAATATTGTTCAGATTTGTATTTTTTATATGTATTGATATATTCATTTGTGTATTTTGTTAATGATTGTTCAACAAACTCTTAACTTATAAGTATATTTCTTTCAGCTTTGTCAATGTGATATTTTTTCTTTGAACAATAAAGCATGTTTTAAATTTGAATTATACAAGCTATAAATAAATGAGTAGCATAATAAAAAAAAAGTAAATTTATAATCAGTTATCATAACTGTAAGTCTTGATGTTCTTCTAATGTGTGACTAAGAGTTTTTTTATTATTACGTTATTCCTAAATTAATTTATTGTCACATTTTTCCCCATATCTGGAATTTCAAATGTTTGTTCCATTCAAGAATGAAGTAGCAATATGATATCTATACCAAAAATTTTAAAACAGTGGTTGATGTTGTCTTGTGTACCATTGTTCAAGGAATCATTATAAGTTATGGATTTCAGTTGATACAGATATTTTTCTTTTTACTGCTTTGCAATGCTACCACTGAGCTAGCAGGCCTCACAACAAAAATTTAACGAACCTTTTTTATGCTCCACTAAATATCCTGATATATAATAAAAGGCTGTTTAACGGGTGGACCGAGAAATGAATTTATTATTACTCACATTATGATTGGCCAATATGTCAAGTGACCCAATCAGGAATTTTGATTGGAGAGCCACTCTCATGTAATTAATTAAATGCTCATTTAAATTATGCTGTCATACCTACTATCTATTGAAGTCTCCTTAAGAAGCATTGCTGTTATATATATTTTTAAAACCTTAGAGAAAAATTTTAATATTTAGACAAAACTGCAATTTTAAATTAAGATACTAATAAATTAATAATCTTGTTTTCATTTAATTCTGAGCATAAAAATAATTATATTACCATTAGGAAAATAGGTTTTCTTAATTTCAGAAAAAATCACCCCTGTTACATTAAGGATAATGATGCAGTTTAATCATTACTTCTTCTTAAATAAGTATGATTCTTATACACATCTGATATTTCTTTAAATATTATTTATTCATAAATTGTGTACAGTTGTTGTTTTTAAACAATTTCAGGGACTCCCTCAGATGCTATATGGCCAGGTTTCAGTAACTTGCCAGCTCTGCAGAACTACAGCCTTAAACAGCAACCCTACAATAATTTGAAACAGAAATTTCCTTGGTTATCTGCGGCTGGTTTGAGGCTCCTGAACTTCTTGTTCATGTATGATCCAAGAAAGAGGGCGACTGCTGAAGAATGTCTGCAGAGTAGCTACTTTAAAGAACCACCATTACGTATGTTGATCTTGTAATAATTGTTTTCATAGAAAGAAAATTTGTTTTCTGTTTTCAGAAATAAAGTAAAGTTTAGGTAGGGCTGTAGAAGCCAAATTAAAAGCTAGCTTATTTTGAATAAACTCAAAAATTAAATTTCATAATGCCATACTTGCTTAATTTTGCTAACCTAAATTATTGGGTTCAATGATGTCAATGTCACAGTGAAGAATGAATGGATATGTAATAATACATAGTTAATTCACATTCTTTTTAGAGACTCCAATTTACTGTCTATGTAATTTTAGAATGGTCTATTCAGCTGTATACAAAGTGTGATTAAATAAGTGTCCCAGAGTTCAAGGGCTGATAGTACTATTAAAAAAATTTCTATGAACATAGATCTGGAAATGCTTTCCTTTTTAAGATACAAGGTGTCTCAGTATTTTTTATTAGTTTTTCCAAAATAAAACAATATTTGCTCTACAGGGAAGGGCTGTGAGAGTGATCAACCGATTGGGGTACAGAAATGACTGCATTTATCACTTTAAACTTGTTGACCGGACCATGTATATTTATACCAAATTGTATCTTATATGGACAAGAAAAATTTTAAAATTATGCTAGATATCAACATATTCACCTTATTCAACAAGAAATATATACACTCATTTTCATAGAATAGATAAAATTAAAGCAGGTATATTATTTATGGACCAAAGTTATCTGATGCTCTGCCAAATCCTGTGAAGGTGTTACCTACTAGGTGTTTCAAATTAGTAGTAAAACAGTGCCAAATGAGGAATTTCATAATAATAACTTCTCAGATTTAATAGTCGAGCATGCACATTAGATTTGCTTCTTTAATATAATATTTGTTATATTAAGAATGCTACTTAAGAATTATATTTAATTGGCTTTAAAAAATAGACTGTAAAGTTTCCTATGCACAAATAAACATTCTGCTAAATAACTAAGTATCGAATTAAAATAAGATACCAAAAAGTTAGAGAACAGAACGAGGAGTCTGATTTCCAAAAAATCCAGTGACATAGTAGTAAAAAGGTTTGGGGGGTCAATAGACTCACGACCCGGAAAAAAGTAACACCCTGTAGAATTTTCGAAAAATTACTATACTCTTTTCGTAGATATCGGTCACTGTATATCATGTGCCAAATTTAAATATATTATCTCTAGAAATGTTCATGTTGTGTAAAAAATATGAAAACTTGGAACCCTGTATCTTGAAAACGAAGATTTTCCAGACCTATGTTCATAGAACTTTTTATTATTATTTTTGTTATAGTACTATACGCCCCTGAAATTTTGGACACTAATATATTTTCCTTCTCTTACTGATTCCCACATAAGCACAGTTTCTGTTATTGAATTTTACTGTACACATACGTTTCTTTCCTTTTTAAGTTTTTTTTACATTTTAAATTCTCTTTTAGCCTGTGATCCAAAATTGATGCCTACATTCCCCCAACACAGAAATATTAAAGGGGCCAAAAATCCAGCCCCTCCAGAAAGTACAACAGTTGTTGATCAAACTAACAATCTGCCAGCAATTTCTGATTTGGTGAGTTTATTTTTTCATTTAAAACAAGTTTACCAAGATAATTGTTGGGAAATTAAAAATTTCTGAAAAATATTCAGAAATATTTACAATTTGAATTGGTTCATTGTTTATAAAGATTTGTTTTAAGAATATTATAGTTTATATTATATTTTTGAGAAAATTAGTACTGTGACCTGCACTAGTAAAAATGTTAATTGAAGCTGTTCCTGTCCTAATATTAAAGAATTTCTTCTTTTTTTATTTCAGTTGGGGTCTATAGTGAAGAAAAGAAGAGTGGAGTAAAGTATTTCATTTTGACGTATGTGTGTATGTTTTATAATATGTAAAGTTGTGAGTGTAATTCAATATAATTTTTAAAAACATTTAGTGACCAAATTCACATTGTGTTTATTTTTTATTTAAATAACAGTTTTAATTGGAAGATATTCTTCTTCACGTCGATAGATGATTCTGGAAATTTGGAAGCTTACACTTCCATAATAGATGACAGACCTTGAATATATAAATAATAGTAGTTAAAACATTAATTAATATAAAAATGCATTATAGGCAATATTTTCAAAAACTCATGTGAAAATTTCCATTTGAAAACTCTCTTAATGGTGTAAGAAAGTTGTTTAGTTATTGTTGTGTAACATTGAGGCACATTGTTATTCACTGATCACTCTGATCTACTCGGCCTTAAATACTTGTTTCTTAAATCCATCTCATAATGTTAGATATCTTTGAAAATCCACGTTGGGATTAAACCAGTGCATATTTGTTTTTTACAATATAGAATGCATTTAATAATAAAATATTTTAGTTCAGCAGCAGATAAAATAAATAAATTCAACAGCAGACACCTACAATAAGACTCAACAGTTCTTTTATCAGTAAAATCAATACTGCAGCAAACGATACCAGTCTGCTATAATTATTGATCCATCAATCTATGGCCCAAAATTTTCATAGCAAAGAATGATAGAGTGACAATTTTTAGATATTTAATTTCAAAAGTTTTTAAATGATTTTCTCTAAAAATTACTATTTTCCTGTTTTTTATTTAAGAAAGAATTTTCATTTTATCCAATTTATTTCTAAGGTAGCACCCATTTAAGTAAAAAATATTTAAAGTATAATTGGTATTGAGACATCCAATTCTGAATGTCCTTTATTGTGGACACAAATTGAGAAAAATTTTGACTGCAGTCTAATTAAAAATGTAATTTAATTGGTAGTAATTATGAAAATACCTTTATTACAGTTGTTCATTTGGATCTTTACCCGTGCATCATGAATTGAAATATCAAAGATGTACTTTATAAACATTGTATTTCTCTTATTGGTTAGTAAGTAATTCCCTAAATGAAAGATGAAACTTGAAATATCGTCTTCCCAGCCTGAATGTATGCAAGAAACATGTTAAGGGAATGATGTAACATGCTAAACAAAGATTTCAAGATAGCCAGCCATCATGGATTTACTCACAATCGCTATTTTAACTTTCACCTTTGACATTTGTAATTATTGTCATTTCCACTTGGTCATATTTGTGGTTTTCTACAGTTGTGTGGCCTACTCTATTAATCAAACCTTTAAGTCAGATATTGCAGGAAGCTATTGTTCTACTAAAATTTTTTCTTGCTGGTAAGTATTTACCTATTGTCATTAACTGACTTGATTATTTCTTAATTTTCCTTTACTTTTCATATTTCAATAAATATTGTGCTTCAAATTGTCTGGTTGTGGATCACAGAGGGCTTCAAAATTATGAAAATGTATCCGTGAGCACAGTATAATATTCCTTTACAAAGCATTTTTTTTTTTTTTAAGTCGATAGGTATACTGGAAATGTAAATTAATTTATCGAAGTTGAACAATACAATAAATTACAAAGAAGGTTACTTTGTGACTTGCTAAATCACAAGCTCTGGTGATAAACAAAAGTTTCAAATCTAGGGATGATCATAAATTACATTTATTATTCTTAACATTGGTTATTTATATTTAAAGGTAGCAAAAATCAGGTGTTATAAAGAAAACCAATTACCTAAATCAATAATTTATTTATACCATATGCATTTTACTTATTTCTAATAAAAGACAAAAAAAAGTGGAAGGTTATGCTTAATTGAATAAACTATACAAAATTAGTCTCTTGGTACCTACTAAAAATTAAACAACTTAGTAATTTTTGTTCCATTCTTCTCTTTCTTCCCTTTCTTTAATAACTTCCTCGACAATTGGTGAAAGGTAAAGTTTATCGTCCTCAAGTTTAGTCCACTGCTCCTTAGGTAGGTAATCTTTCTGGATCGACAACTGGGTAGCCCTCAGCATCCTGTAGTTGCGTTCGTCGACGACATTCTGAGGCAATCTTTTTAGGGCCTCACTAACATCACTGTCCACATATAGCAAATCGTCCCTCCAAAGTCCATATTTGTTAAAGCCAGAGAGATTGTAGCAAAATCTTTGGAGTGCTGATGACATGAATCGTTTTTGTACAAAACTTACAGCCATTTTCACCGTAAAACTATCTAAAAATCGAACTTCTCACTTAATTTTCTCTTCGGGGTCTTCTTATGTAATTGGAGGTTAAAATTAGAGAGCTAACGTCGACCAGAAATCCGGTAAGCTGTCAAGTTGTGACGATTTGAAAAACCGGTAAACCATCTGAATGTAAGATAAGGAGCCTTTGTTCTAGGCAATTTTTGAGGTTCGCAGGATAATTCCTAGTCCCTAGATTTCAGTTTCTGATACAGTTGTAAAAGCAAATTAAATCCTGAGATTTGATTGGTTGCTGTTGGCGAAACATAGTGTAAAAATAATTATTGTCGAACATTTGCTTCTTAGAGCATCAGTAGGATATTCGGCTTTGGATTCGGCGATATGTGTTCGAATCCCTGTTCAGGCGGATGACTTGTTATAATTTTTTTTTAACAAAACAATTTGTAAGAAAAAATGAAAAATTGTCAGCCCCCGAACCAGGATTACATTCCCTTCACACATCCATTGCAATGCAACTGCGAACCGAACAACCTCAACCTACATGTAACACACCGAAAATGTAAAGAAATTTGTTTACACTTCGCCGAATGACGTACATTAACCAATTGCGACTATGGAAGCTTAGATCACAAAACACGATGCAAAAATAAAAATGGTCTACTTAGACGCTCCCTGAGATTGGGTATTTTAATATTTTACGAATTTTGGTGCGAACAACAATGAGCAAAATAACAGAAAAAAATACAAAGGAATGGGAAGAAAGAAAAGAAGGTGGTGGTTGTGTACGTAAACAGAATTCAGGTATAATTATAGTAAGTATTAACGGGCGGTTCTATATCTGCATGTAATGTAATTTAGTCGGTCTGGTATAATACAAAGGTGATAATGTATTTTATTAATATATCATTTGAAGTCCTGAGGACGGCCTAATTAAAATGGTGTTTTAAAATTAAAACAGTTACTTGTTTTAATTGGCGACGTATAAACAATAAAAATTTTCAAATTTGCCGCTTTGCACTTTGCCTGGTTACGCTTTCAGGCGTACCAATTTTGCGTCGTAAGCCCTCCCATATATTAATATATTAATCTATGACCAAAAGATTTCGAAATCTGACCATATTTGATTAGATACACTTATTTACATCAGTCAAAAAACAATATTTCAAATTAAAATGAAAGCAACCGTTAAACGCTGGCAGAACGCAGAACAGAGAGTAGCAATTTGCAGTTCAGAGTGTTTGTAAACAATATAAAATATACTAAATGACTAAATACAGGAATACGCTTGGCGGTTTGTCTCGATCCGCTTAGTCGTTCAGTGGCTACTGCCTTGTTTCAATCAGTAACAAAAAGTATTGAAATGGACGAATGATGGAAAAGATCCATTCGTCTTCGGAATCGGTCACTGATTAATTCGGTCCTCGTAAAATGCACGATTGACACAACACTATCCCACTACGTAGAGCAGCCATCCGTCACGATTTAGTTGATATCCTGGAATGAGGTCCAGCTATCCAAATCCAAAAATGATTCATCCGGGACACGGGATTATCCTGGAATCGCTGATTATTAGATTATATCGGACTATAAATAAAAGATTACTAAAAACACCGGCTCTCCTCATCATGTACTATTGATTTAAATAAACAAATATTTAGCAAATAAAAAATAATTAAAATTAACTAAACTGGGACTACAATAATTATGTCATTAAACTAAAGTCATTTTCAATTTTAAATAAATAAGACAAAAAATATAACAATTTCAATAGATATTACATTAAATTGCTTGTAAAAAACGTAGCACATCCAAAAACAGACACAACAATTCTCAAAGTAATACTACTACAAATACAGAAAAGAGAGCTACATTAAATGGTCAGAATAAAATTCATTTAAGGTATAATATAACTTTTTCATTAGGAGATTTTTAGTTTTCTTTCTGAAAGCCTTCTCATTACCAAACCTCCTTATACTTTAGGGTAAGTGGTTAAACATTTTTTGCCACTATAGAAAAATGATTTTTTAATGTATTCGTACTAGGAATCGGCAAACATAGTTTATGAGAATGGCGCATGTTATAGTGATTAGACACAAACAATTCATTATTCTACTTTTTATAGACCAGACAGACAGATTCTAAAATAAATAAACAGCATAAAGTCAAAATTGAATGCTTTATAAATAAAGGACGACAAGAAACGCGTGCTTTTACACCAGACATAAATCTTAATGCTCTCTTCTGTAACAAAAAGACCCTATTAAACAAATAGTTAGAACATGAGCCCCAAAAGCAAATGCCATATCGAAGGTGAGCCTCAACCAAAGCAAAGTAAGAGTTGCGAGCTACAGATGGGTCTAGGTTGTTAGAGATAATCCGCAGTACATAACAACTAGAGGAAATTTTATTGTATAAATTGTTGATGAGTTTCAAACTTCAACTCTTTGTCTATAGACAAACTCATAAATTTTGTTGAGCTAGGCATTGCAATTGGGCCATCATGCAGACATACATTCTCAACGTTACATCTAAAATTAAGTATATTAGACTTGGATACATTGAACGCTAAAAAGTTAGCATCACACTATAGTTTTATTTTAATCAAGTCAACATTTATATTATCTGCAAGACCCTTCAAGCTTGTACCATGCCAAAGAATTGTGGTGTCGTCGGCAAAATGGTGAATTTACCTGATATGTCAAGACGAGGGAGGTGATTGACATAAATAAGAAACAGCAAAGGGCCAAAAATCGATCCCTGAGGGACGCCCGAGTTCAGGACATGCTCAGCCGAGTTGTTCCCGTTAAAGGTAAATGACTGCACACGTCCCCCGAGATATGAACGAAGCCAATTGTACATGGTTCCCCTAAAATCGTACTCTGTCAGTTTCCACAGCAGTATTTCGTGATCGACGCAATCAAAAGCTTTAGACAAATCACAAAACACTGCCGCAGCCAATTCTCCAGAATTTAAATTTATATAAAAGTGTTCCAGGAAATCAAAGATAGCATCACTCATTCCCCTTGATGCCTAAAACCCAAACTGTTGAAAACTCAAAATGCTATGTCTACTTAAAAAAGATATCATTCTCACCTTAACAAGTTTTTCCACCACCTTTGCCATTGTGGGTAGAAGTGCAATTGGCCTAAAGTTAGAAGCAACCTCACAATCCCCACTCTTAAAAAGAGGGAGAACTAGGGCTAGGTGGAAAAACTCCTGAGATTAAGGAGGCATTAATTGCCTCAGCCAATATTTCAAGCGCCACTGCAGGCAGGGCCTGGAAGATCCGCAAAGAAATCTGGTCCCAACCTGATGCACTTTTATTCTTCATTCCCCATCACGAGATGACCTTTTCTTTTAAGCTATCTCCTCACCCCTCCTACTCCCGCTTCATAGTGGCCATTACGTTAATATTCTATGTAGAACTGGGCAGACGAAGAGGATAGAATGCAGAAACAACTAGGTCTCACAGCGTCTGCTTCCTTTATAGAGTGGTCGTTAGATTCCACACAGCCTTTGAGTCTCACGCTTTCCCCCGAAACAAAGCAATAAAAACCGAACACGTGGAACCACTTATGTTAAAAACAGAGAGGTCTGCCTTCTACGAGGCGATTCGATAGACTTTTAATAATAGTTGAAATAGTTCAAATCTCATCGAACTGTCAAAATTACACCAAGATTCCGCGCACTATCTTTAAATTCTAATTAAACATCATTTATCTATATATTAATTTTACCTTTTACACCATTTACATCATTTTTGGGACCAAACAACAATAAACAGCATTTTTGCGGTTTTAAAAATAAGAAATGTTTTGAAGAAATCGACCTGAAACGTTCACTGTTTAATATCTGCAAGAGTCAACAACGTTATTTCTGTTAAATGATAAGTACATTTGTGTGTCATCCGCATAGTACTGAACACTACATTTCTGAAAAACACTGTGAATACCAGAAGAATATATAGCGTATAGCAAAGGACTAATAATTGACCTCTGAGGTACTCCACTCCACTCCACACTAATCGAAAATCAAATTTGAAATAGGTGCGCACTATATGTGATGTGTATGATCCGTACGAGATTTAAGGTCCTATTACCCTATTAGCTTTATGTGGTTTCTGGACTTCTGTAGTGTCATTCGGCGAAGTATGAACAAGGCCGATAAATTTTTGTTGGGACGATTGGTAGCGCAGTGGCAGGGTGTCCCAGTTGGTGTTTTAAAAATCGGATTGCGTTTTGGTTATGTCTTTTTTTTGAGGTAATGTAAAAAGTGGTTGTAAAAATGTGTAACTATATTAAAACAAGGTGAAAGACTCTTGTAGTAGCATCAAATTTGTCGATAAGATCAATAAAGCCGTAATAAATAATAAAAAGTGGCTTTCATCGCACAAGTTTCTGGAAAATTAAATAACAAACAAAACAAACCTATTACGATCTTTTCTTTATTTCCAATAACTCTTTTCACCGGCTGTTATAAGGTTTTTGCTAGCGTACTACGGTAACAACCGGTGAAAAGAGAAACGTACCCTTAATAGCGGACGGTAAAATCATAAGAACTCTATTGTACCCATTGTTTAAATAAGGATTGTACTCCGATATTTTCAATAACGTTACCAATTTAAGTAAATCGTCGCAAGTAGCGTTATGGTGTTAATTTAGGAATTATAAGTTTCACTTCAACCAAACAATTCAGGATTGAAGTAGCGGCAACGATGGAATACTTAAAACATTTGCTGATGAAGAGAAATGTATACTTCATTATTGTAGTGTTTTCTGTGTTTTAGTGTTTAAGTGTTTGGCGTTTTCCATTTTCATTTAGCGTTATTGATTATTTTTAGTCCTTTAACACCAGTTTTTTCAAAAAACCAACAAGAATATGATTATTGGAAGTATTTCGAGTGTAATTTTAAAAAGTTCATCCTGGAAAGTCTTCGTTTGCTCATAAAGTTCGAGTTGTAAATTATTAAGCACCGGAGTTGCAAGTTTGAGGTTAGATACAAACACAAACATGGATCAACAATATTCTGTGGAAAAACAAGATTTTACTATTGTTAAAGAGAAAATTATTAAAACTAAGTAAGTACGTAACTATAATGTTTAGAAACAACTGATGTCATATTCGTTTTTATTACTTGTTAGGTATAAAATCTGGTGTGTTTATGTTAGATCTGCAATAGTCTTTCTTCATATTATATTCTCAATTTTACATTTTAGTGAACTTTTAATGCTGTACCAGGAGAAAAATGAAAAATTAGGCCGGGCCACACAGGCTTTTAAGCATCTTAAATCCAACTATGAAATGAAACTGCAAGAAATTGGCAGGCTCAAAATAGACAATGAAAGATTAACTGATACGATAGAAAGATTGAATCCAAAATATGAACAGACGGAAAAAGCTTTGAATGAATTAAAATCTGATTATACAAAGATAGAAGAACAGTATCGGCAGCAGCTTCTTGAAGCTCAACTTATAAAAACAGAGTTAGAGGAAAAAAATAATCAATGTACTTGTGAAAAAGACTTGTTGTTATCACCTTCATCAAGAAAAAAAACTTCAGACGATAAAATAAAAGAATTGAAGCAGATGTGTGCCGATCTCAAAGATGTGGAACATCAATTGAGAATTCAGAATAATAAATTAACAAAGAGGAATAAAAAACTTGAAGATAAAAGTCAGGTTAAAGCACAGTTTGAAAAGGAAATTGCCACATTGAAAAATAAAGTAAGTTTTTTTATATTTTAAACCTTAAGATAAAGATATCAATTCTGAAAACAAGGAAGCATACTTCTCAGTATGTTAATCTTAATTTAATCTATATAATGTATCAATAATTTTTGCAAAAGTTGTTGATATATTAAATAAATTCACAAAAAAATAAATATTTAAGTAAATACTTTAAAGTTTTATAGAGATCTTGCTAATTTTTTTGTTACATTTTTGATAAACTTCAACTGGGAAATTTGAAAATAATGGTTAACTTCTTAAGAACCAATAACAGGGAATGCAATGTAAATGTATACAGACAAATAACATAAAAATACAATAAAACAACATAACAGCTACCCTTGAACATAGCCAAATTCCATCTTTTATTTTTATTTTATCTAAAAATTTAAATGGGCAAGTAGTTATATGCCCATGGCTAACAGGGGCCTATTTGATTGGAAAAATTATTAGTTCTTATTTTACATTATTTGTTTGTATAGATCCAGCTTCACACACAAAAACTCCTTGGATTATTAAAGGAAAATCTCACCACATCAAAGGAGAGAAAATCATACAATGAAAATTTTTGTAACATTTAGTAAAATATCACATAAACATAAAACATTTTCTTTTAAAATAGGTATACAAGAAAATCCAAAAGCACTACATAAAACCCACCATTTTCTTATATCTTTCTATATCTCTGTATCTATTTCTCTCTCCATTTCCCCCCACCCTCTGGATTATTTAACAACTTCCTTGCTTTTCTTTCCTTTATGACTTTTTTCCTCCTTTCTTCACTCTTCTTTTTGCTAACCAAGTAAAAAAAACAACAGCACCTATTAGAATTTGGTACATCTGAGAGTACTTCTTAATTTTAATTAAAGTATTTGTAAACAAATATATAAACCAACTGCTTATAATAACATTTCCTTTTTTAGTTGGAAAAAGCAAATGCATCTTTGCAAGAACAGAGTTGTCTCCAAGATACTATTAAAAGCCTAAAAAAACATCACAAAAATGAATTAGAATCACTAAAAATGGAATTTGAAAAATTGTCCTCAGACAGAAAAAAACTGAGTCAGTTGGAAGAAGAATGTTGTGCTTTGAAAGAACAAATAAATAGGAACAAGGAAATAATTATTGATAGATGTGATTCCTCTACTCAGACAGATAAACTTTTCTGTGATATATCTAAAATGGAAATTAGAAAATTAACTTTGGATAGTGAGAAATTGAAGCAATTGGAAGTAGAGTATGAATCATTAAAAGTACAGGTAAATGGCCCTAACACAATTATTGAACAGTGTGATTTTTCTTCTCAAACAGAAGAAATTGTACAAGATTCTTCTGAAAAGGAAATAGTTACTAAAAAAATACAAGAAATTTTGCAAGATACTTCTGAAAACAAAATAGTTATTACAAAAATAGAAAGTGAAAGATTTGGCACAGAAAACCTAAGACAAGAAACACTAGTTGGTTTTGAACATGAAATTGAAGAAGATTATTTGGATTCGAATAAAACTTTGTCAGACATTTTTCAGGAAATGATTGTTCCTGCCTGGATGTTATCTCCTATGAGCACATCATCAAAATTAACAGGTATGTTAGAAGAAAAATATTTTTTCTGAAAACGTGAATATAGATGTGTATTTTAAAAAAATTAAAAACCATAAATATCCCTTTGAGATGTTAAATTATATAAGTAAATTAGATTATAAGCAGTGACATTAGGTGTTTTAATTGACCCGAGGCTTGACCTTACTTTTACTTTAAATACATCTAAATGTCTTAAAAATTTACAACTCTCATTTAGGGTTGCCAGATGTCCCATTTATATATGGGATTGTCCTGTAATTTAGTACCTAATCCTGGTGACCCTAGAAAGTATTTCATATCCTATATTTTACGAATTAAATTGAAATAAATGTGTACTTAATAATATATAAATACTTACTTACTTAATATGCTTTATTGTCAAGAACATGTACAATGATATTGTTCCTATAGACAAAGCCAACTACAACTAAATATACTAGAAAATAGACTTTAAACTCTAGACATGGCACTTAAACACTAACCTACTACATACAGAAAATAAAATAAAATAACAGAGATACAAGAAAATGATTCAAAATATAGTAAACAACAAAAAAAGAACCAAAACATCAAAAATAGTCATCAAAATATTCCTCCAAGCTGTAATATGGTTTCTGAATCAAAGTATCCCTCACACGTCGACGGAACTGTAAGTATGGCAAAGACCTACAATCGATACTCAAATGGTTATACATTTTTAAGCCATTATAAATTATGGAGTACTTTGTCAGTGCAAATCTGGGAATCGGTAGCCGGATATTTAAACTCTGACTTAACCTGGTATTGTGGATGTTATGAGGGTCATGCTGAATCACACCTCCCAACAGTCTACGATGAATTAAACACACAATCTCCAAAACAAAGAGATTTACTAATGTTAGAATTTTGTACTCTATAAATAAAGGTTTACAATGATCCCAATACCTAGCTTTACACATATATCTAAGGGCTCTCTTTTGAATGATGAGTACCGAGTTCATAAGTTGCTGGCTACAAAAACCCCAAAATGCAATCCCATATCTTAAATATGATTCAAATAGAGAATGATAAACCATTTTTGATGCCGAGCAACCAAGCTCCATTGATACTACCCTAATGGCGTAGCAACCAGATTATAATTTTGTATTAAGTTCTATAATGTGATCTTCAAATTTAAGTTTTGAATCAATGTGAAGTCCAAGAAATTTTGTAACCAATTTATTCACTATTAGTTTGTTATCCAAATTGAGATCATTACAGCTAAATCCAAAAGTTAATAAATTTGTTTTGTTAATATTGAAACAAAGTGAGTTTGAATCACTCCATACCTTAATTTTATGAAGATCATTTTTAATTGTGTTCTTTAATAATTGACTATCCTTTGAATGCCATAACAGGGTAGTATCATCAGCAAAAAGTGTAAATTTGCCTTCGATGTCCAAAGCTGTGAGATCATTAATATATAGTAAGAAAAGGATAGGTCCAAGCACTGAGCCTTGAGGCACTCCATGCTCTATATTAGACAAATTAGAGTATGAACCATTAACTCTCACAATTTGCATCCTCTGGAAAAGATAAGATGAGAGCCATTTATGCGTAATACCTCTTATTCCATAATGTTGAAGCTTTCGCAACAGAACTCCGTGATTAACGCAATCGAATTCTTTAGAAAAATCACAGAATACTGCCTCAAGATCCTGACCCTCATTAATGTTAAGGTATACATTTTCAAGCAGGGAAAACATGGCATCAGAGGTGTTTTTTGATGCCTGAAATCCATATTGATGTGGTGTTAGAAGGTTGTTTACTGTTAGAAATTGTAGCAATCTTGTTTTCACCAATTTTTCAATGATTTTCAAGAGAGTCACCACTAGGAAATGGTTCGATAATTGGAGGGGTCAGATGCATCACCTCCCTTGTGCAGTGGAATCACAATGGCCTTTTTTAAATAGGATGGAAATTCGCCCCATTGAATTGATTTATTGATAGAACCAGCAAGAGCCTGCAAAGCCACCTCTGGTAAGTTCTCCAATACTCTAAGGGAGACACCATCCAATCCTGCAGAACGCTTATTCTTTATTTGTCTAAAAGTCGCTCTGATTTCATTAGTATCAGTGTATGCTAAACAAAAATCCTGTGAAGACCACATGTCTGTAAGATAGTCCAGGGGATCGTTTTGAACAGATATGTTTGACAAGCCTTTCAGCAATAGAGCAATAAAAATCGTTTATAGTATTTGGGTTTAAATCAACAGTTAATTGCAGGATGCTATTTTTACCTCTTAAACTATTTATTATTGATGACTGCTCCCTGAATATCTTAGTAGTTTTCTTTTATAATTAGCGAAGGGTCTAGCAAAAGAGCTACAGCTAAAAAAATTGGCCTGCTTTGTAATTTTCCTGAAGTTTAACTTTTCAGGTAATGATCTAAAATTGTTTGTTAACAATTTTCAGAAGAGGCACTTGGCTTACCACAATATATATATCTATATATCGTAATATGAAATTTCAACCTAACCTGACCTACAATTTTAAATGTTTAAAGGAATTCTCATTTTCATGAACAAGTCATTATTACTTCCCAATTTGTCTTAAAAATCCCTTAATCAAATTTTAATTTATAATTTTTTAAACTTAAACTAAATCTACTACATACAGATGACAATTTGCTTTTTTTGCAGATAACCGATCATCACCTTCTCTAGATATCCCTGAGGCCATAATACCAGCAGAAAACAATGTTTTGGAAGAAACATTAATTTCTACAAAGCCAGTCCCAAATATTATTGTTACACCAGCGACACCAATTGTTGAAGTAAATAATAGATTGGACTTGCAGTTTCCATTGCTAACTGACGTTTCAGTAGTTAAAGAGTCAGAAGTAATCAACAGTAATGATAATTTCATTGACACAAATGTAAAAGTAGATGTTCTTGACTGGTCTGGATTTTCAGATGAAGAATGTGTAGAGGAACAAATAGTGAAAACCAAAGATAATAAAATGGAAACCGACAACTTGACTGACCCTTCTAAGGTTAAAATATTGGAACAGTCTGATAGGAATGATCATCCTATAGATATTATTGTGTCAACCCTGGGTGATAATAAAACTTTAAAACTTAGTGTTTCTGAAAAACCGGCCAACTCTCTACCAGAAGATGTTGTACCGAACAGCTCACCTAATAACCTACATTGCAGTATGACAAAACCTGATTTTGAAAATCTACACAGTGTTGATAAATGTTGCATTAATTATAACACAATTACTAGTAATCTCTCATTAACACCAGAAAACCATGGTGATAAAGGAATTTTAGTAACAAGAAATGCATTAAATTTTAAACAAGACATTGATGACACTGCTTATCAAGATAAGAAATTGGTGTTGCCAAAAAATAGTGTTCGAGACATTGAAGATATGACAAAAAGAGATATTTCTACACTTATTAAATGTCAAAATAATGAGTATTTGCAAAATAATCTTACTGAAACTGTTCCATGTGATAATTCAACATCACAGCAAAATACAAAACAGTTTATTGCTGAAAATATTTTAAGTGTAGATGATAAGTTAGAAAATGCATCAGAATGTTATGTTACAAAAGAATATTCTAAGGAAAATATAAAATTAGTATCTCCTGCCAAAGATGATGTAACTGCATCAAAAACTTCTTCACATGAGCTGATGCATGAAATGTCAAAAATATCCTGTGTAACTGAAAACACAGAAACAAAACAGGTCTGTGTTAATAAAAATATTACAACTGAAAATACAAATACTGGTGATGATACACTTTCAAGTCAACAATATTCTTGCTCTGAATTTATTAGATATCAGCAGTCATTATCTGGTTGTGAAAAAGATGATAGTAACAGTTATGCTTCAAATGAAAACCCTCAAATTATTAAGGTACCCAAAGCACCTGAAAAGAGACAACAACGCCGTCGCAAATTCTGGATCCCTTATAATATGGACACATTTATGAAATTAAAACGAAAGCAAACCAGGCCTCCTAAAACTGCCAAACAGTGTAAAGAATACTCGGCTCAATCGTCCGCTAAAAATGACACCATTCTAGACGCTCTTCGTACTCTACAACAGAACAATATTAATTTTACAATCTCGAATGAGTCTATATCACTGGGACAATCACAGGGATGTTACACCGTAATTTCACAGCCCAAGTCTGACTTAAATGTCCATCCTACAAATTCAAGTAAAACCTTCACCTATAAACTGGATTGTTGGAACAAAAGATGTACTAAAAACAATAGCCTTATGATGTTAAGAAGTATATCTGAGGAAGAAGAACCAGAGTTGTTGGGTTTCTTGAATAATGAGAAAACATTAATTACTTCAGTAGATAGTAGAACAGGTAATGCAAAACCAAAGGGATCACACTTTCAGACTTTAATAGAGCAGCTTTTAAATGGTCTTAAAGAATTTTCCAACTCCAAGCGTAAAAGGCCTTTTGAAAACAAACGAAGGAAAGTGGCAAAATCAAGGAATCTTCCTTCCGAATTTCACTCGGAAACAGAATCCGAGCTCGAAAGATTATTTCGAAATTCGTCTGACGTTTTGGGAAGAAATAAAAAACTTCTTGCCGCAGCCAGAGAAAACAGTTTCGAGACAAACGGCGAGTCCATTGTAGAAAGTGAGTCAGACGTGATGGTTGACTCTGGGTTGGTAACGGCTACACCTAAAAATGACACTGACAGCTTAAGTTTTTGCAGTCAGAATGAAGAAGGAATGTTGACTCCTATTCCAAAGTTACCTGGAACTGGCATTTCTGGACATTTGCAAGAACAATCAGAGCCTGAAGAGAGTTTTTTAAGTAGTTCAGAGAAGAAAAGAATATCTGATTTTTCATTGTATCCTGACATGTTAAGTCCTATAGCAAGTTCGAAAGAAAACATTGATAAACTTCAATTTTCCACCCCCGCGTCAAAACTCAACAGCCCTGAGAATAATTTGAATTATTTTAAAATTCCTCAGAATTTGACACCCCTTGAACATTCATACAGTAAAAAATATAGCAATCAAGAAGCCAACGAGGATAGTCTAGATTCATATAAATCTCCATTTTGCCCAGTTATGATTAGTCCATTAGCATTATCAACTAAGAGTAGTCCCGGAGAACTTTTGAAAATGGAAGGAACCACTATTCAATTTGCTTCTCTTAATAAAGCAACATCTGCATCAGAAGAAAATCTGAGTAACAGTTTTACTCACCCTATAAAAAAATGCAAGGAAACTACTTCTTCAGTACCTGCTCAAATAAGTTCCTCAATATGTCAAAAACTCTCTTTTGATTATTCCCCCAGTAAATGTATTTTGAAATTGACATCGCCAAAGCTTGCTTCAACTCAGGATTTTTTAACTATTGACGAAAACAGTGAAAAGTCTTCTAAAATTGATAATATTTTGATTGATGATGGTGATATCAAACCAATTATGTTAGAAATACAAAATAAATGTGATGAATATTCTGTATCACAAATGAATATTTCTATTAAAACTTCTGACCTCGACTACACATTGAATGATATAGATATATCTCAGATGCAAGTCACCATATCAGAGGATGAAGAAGTTACAGCTGACAGAAAAACAAAGGAAAATCATTTTGGCAAAGAAGTAAATGTACAAGAAACACTATGTCTCCACAAAATAAGGGAATCA
Source organism: Kuschelorhynchus macadamiae (assembly GCA_030620095.1). Classification (NCBI taxonomy): domain Eukaryota; kingdom Metazoa; phylum Arthropoda; class Insecta; order Coleoptera; family Curculionidae; genus Kuschelorhynchus; species Kuschelorhynchus macadamiae. Next base: position 49,572 of record JAUTXW010000538.1, on the reverse strand, counting down.
CATCATTCAAGTTCAGAACATGAGAGTTTGTCAAATACTGTTGAACCAACTAGAAGACCGTCAAAGAGAAAATTAAGTGACAAAGAGGATAACACAACACAAACCTTGATTATTACAGATCCAGCAAAACGAAAAAGGGGTCGTCCCAGAAAATCTGGTAAGGTCTCTGGTGCAAAAAAACGTGTTTTTTCAGAAGAAGCTAAGTATGGCATGAATTTGGGACACGTTGGCACAATTAACGATAATATAGAAGAACGTAGTACTCCTTTAGTAAATAGATTAAGACCAAGACGGTTTTCCAAAGTAAATAAATATAGAGAGTCATCCGATTTGGAAATTGGAACATCTGTTGATACTAAAATAAACAAAACAAATAGACATTTGAAGCAGAGAAGAACTTCTCTTTCAAGTGAATCTGATGAGGAAAGTAATTCTCAAATTGATATAAAGAAAACAGGCAGACTTTTGCGAGGGAGGAAGTCCTTACTTTCAGGTGAATCTAATAATGAACAAATTAAGAACTCTGAAGAAAGGTGTAAGCTGCTGTCTGAAACTGATACAAACAAAACAGGTAAACATTCTAGGCAGAGACTACCCTTACTTTCAGGTGAATCTGATAATGAGGAAAATAGAAACTCTGAAGAAGAGTGTATACCATTGCCTCAAACTGACACGAACATATATAAAACAAAAGAGCATTCATCTGATAATAAGGAAATTAAAAACTTACAAGAAAAATGTAAAATATCTGATGAATCTGAGTTAAGTTCACGCATTCTAAAAATTTCAAATGAAACAAATTTGGAAACGCGCTTCTCAGATTGTAAACAAGTACACAATGATAGTTCAGAACAACTGAAAAATGATTTCAATAATTCAGTTCAGAATCCTGAGGTAAAAGTGGCTCCTGAAAACACCAGTGTTACATCTAATAGCGTTTGGTCTAGAAGTATCAGTATAAATCAGAATTCGCTGTCAGAGCAACTAAAAGAATCATCGAAAAGAAATTTTGAACAGTTTAGGAAGAAGTACACTAGAAAAGGAGGACCCATTAAACAGACACAAGTTATTGAGAAATATGCTCAGAAAAATATTCTCAGCAAAGAATTTATTTCTGATTCTGAAAGTGATTATGCGGTTTTGTCTGACAGTGGTAGTTATCAATCTAAAGGAGATGTTGCTCAATCAAAATATGAACATAATACAAATGTAATTAATTCACAGGAAGAGCTTAATAACGTTAGCAGGAAAGTTTGCAGTTCACAGAATGATGCTTCTGGAAGCGGTTTACACAAAACAACTTTCGAAATTCAGAAAATTCTGCATGACTTAAATGACGATCCAAAAAATAGCTTACCCGAGAATATGAAGAATATCGATACCATTAATCCAACAAGAAGTAAAGTGACCCTATTTTCTCCTATTAAAGGTGTGTCAATCTCTCAAGAAGACCTTTTTGGCGAACTTTCAGACAGTGACAGTTGCGATGAAATGCTGGAATCTGAGAAATACAAACTGCCCTTGAAGAAGAGAAAAAATTTGAAAAGTAAAATGCTAAAGCAGGTAAAAGGTACTGTTTATGGTTATGGAAACAATGTCTGTGATAATTTAAACTGTGGTGTAGAAAAAGCGGTAGATGCTACTATTAGTAATAGGTCAGGCGATAAAGGAAACATTTGTGAAAATGAAAACAAGAAAATCAATATTGTACAAGATATTCTTATTACCAAAGGCACATCGGGGACTTTAATGACAAACAATCGGAATAATAAATCGCCAACAGCCTTACGAGACACTATACCTCCCCCTGATATAGTAGTAAATAAAAACAAAACTTTCAAGACTTATAGCAGAAAAAAAGTAAAATCAGAAAACCAAACCTCCAATGCAACAACACCCGTAGATATTTTGTCTCAAGTTATGCAGGATATGACAAGAACAGGTCCCATGTTGCACTCTAAAAAAGGTTTGGTTTTGCAGTCAAATCGTGGAATGTCATACCAGCACCCGTGTAATAATTTTCTAAATAATTTTATAGCTGCATCATACACCAGTAAAGAACAACCTGGAGGAAGTTTAGGATCCATGAATGTGGAAAGGGATCAAGTGAATGATGAGGAAAAAATCGTGGAAGAAGATCCATATGCAGATTGTCCAAAATCGCCTGATATTCTGGAAGTTCCTGATAGGATGCCAAAGTTAATCCCAACTGAAAAACCCAATGTATTAGCCCCAAGTAAGTAGTTGTTTATTTCAATATTTTGAAACCAACCATTTTTATATTATAGCAGCATTTAGATACTCAAAATTAGGTTTTATATTTTGAGCGGGTTCTACAAACTTAATTTTTAAAGATAGGAAAAATGTTAGATACAAAAAACTTAAAATTTTTCTGAAATGTCAGGATTTGTTAAAAAAAAATTAAACAAGTAAAAGTAAAAAAAGTATAAATATACTAGGTTTGACACCTTTATCTTTAAACAACTGATAAATTTGATAAACACTGTATTTAAGAAGGAATTTGTTAGACAAAGAGAGCATATTCTAGCTTCTAACCCTTAAATAATGTGAAGTCACTGTCTCTTATTGTATGCTTTTTGTTAATTATATAGGTTGTCTTTTAATATAAAGGAGAAATGATTTAAAATAAACGTGTAGATGCTAATTTTTTCACTTTCCATTTGGGTATTCAACCTTAGAGCATAATGTTGTTTTATCATTGCAAATTCTAACCCTTAAATAATGTGTGTGAAGTCTCTGAAAGCTTCAAAAAGAAAGTTAAAATAATCTGACCAGCAGCAATAACAGCTGAAGTAGAGTGTGTTTTTTTATATAAACATGACTTTTTGTACTATTTGGACATTGCGTCTGTAATATATATATGTGATAAAAAAGAAATTAAGAAAAAAAAAATAAATAAAAGACATAATTTTCTCACAATTTTACAAATAATTTACAATAATTACAATAAATTTGTTTAAATTACAATAATTTAAGCAAATTAAGAAGCGCGCCATATAAACATGCAGTATTTTTATATAGTCTATAGTAATTCTTCCTTTTACCCAATCTATCAATCGCCAGAAACATAATACAGGTTGTAAAAATTGTTAAAATTAATTTAACACATTTTTTTTTATGTTTAAATGGATTTTTTACACAGTTTTGGCTATTTGCTCTCTATCTCAATATTATAGTACTAAAATTAAGCGGGCAGCTTATGTAAAACACATAAAAGGCCAATAAAGAGGTTTAATACCCATGCCCTATTACTAAATAATTACTTTCATCCGTATTGACATTCTATTTGAATAATTTATTCAAGATCATCACTGGATGTGAATGGTATTATTATCCCCTCAGAGGAGAGAAGAAATATTCGAAATCGCTAGAATAATATTGTTTTAGTCATGTCGACTTACCTATAAGCCCCATAATTATATATATAGCTAAGAAAATATGTGATATTTCCACTTGAAAAAATCGAGAGAGAGATATGACAGAAGTAGCTGAAATAGCATCAATTTTTCATTGTAGGTCTATATTTAACTCCGATCTTTGCTAAGTGATTGATAATGTCAAGGTTTCATCAGACAGTGGGCTCTGGTGGTTTATAGCATGTACATTTCTTTTTTATGCAGTATGTTTCAGAGATTATATTATCTATCATATGGATAAGTTAATAACAGTTCCTTAAACAGTTTGTTCTTGTTAATAGTTGTTCAGTTAATAGTTAAAATATTTTTATTTTCAAATACTCTTTCAAATTTGATCGATACATTCGTCCTTCCCAAAACTTATTCATTAAGCAACAGTTAAAAAAGTCTTAATCCTAGACAGACCTCTTCTTCATATTAGGTTTGCCTTGAGCGCATCGCCATAGTAAGAGTATGTTAAACGCACTGCCATTAAAATAGCTGTCGCAGTCTAGTGGTCATATGCAAGACATCATTTTACTCCCCCTTTTAGACCAGGGGAGAAACAGGCGCATTAAAAGAAACCTCAAGGACGCGTGGAGGGAGGCGAATTAAACTTGAGCAACTGTACGTAAATTATGAATAGCCCCCTATTAGGTTTAGAGCATTTTCAAAAATTAACATTATTAGTAACTCATTCTTATAATTGAATTATTAAAATATTTCACCTATATAATATTATATAGTAACAGTAGATAATACTATAAAATATCAATGCCTGAATTGAAATTCTAGGTACTTAATTCGGCATAATCCTGTTTTTTCTTGGTAAATTCGTTACTAATATTTTAAAACAATGTACACCCAGAATATTACTTCTGTTTTGTATCAGAAATGTAACCAGAATGGCTAATCTCCGTTAGAATGTACACCCACTCGTCAGTTGTTCTGCTTATTTCACCGAATATAATTCCAAAATTACTTACTAAACCAAAACATTTGCTGAATCACTGTTAGTAAATTCTGATATATTTCACAAAGAAAGGCGAAAGGGTAGATTTATTTGATAAATTGTATAAAATACTTTTATGTTTCACCAGAACATTCCTAAAAATGTCTTTTGAGGCAGAATTTATGACCCTATTTGGTGATATGTCGAAAAATTAGTCTCTGCAATTGGTGCAGAAACAGGCATACATAAAGTGTTAAAAATGACTCAGACGAGCTGCGAAGCAGGGCGGCGTACATACGGGTCCAGTCTTCAAAGGGAGCCCGCGTAATTTTTCGACAGTACTCAGTGGCGTGCAGTATCATTTAAAGCAGGATACACAATAATAAATCGTACCCCTTGCCTGAATGGTATTTATATCAGTATATGCATAAATAACAGTTTTTCAACTCAAAATGCTTAAAAAGTTAGACAGTGCATTCTTGTGGTTAAATCCATCCTATTTTTCGAACAATCCTTCCGTGGTACATGAAAAGATTCATTTCGAAAAATCGAGCTCTAAACAAAATTGTTTATTGATTATGCAGAATTAAGTACTTATGATGGTGAAATTCTGTATTAAATAAGGTCTATCTAAAGTGTTACTCAAAATAAGTGGATTGATTTAATTAAGGCAAAATTACTTTCAAATAAATATATTTTTGGATCAATTTTCAATTTACAAAATTTTCTCAATTTAAAGGTTTTTTCATCAGGAAGGATAAGAAAAGCATGAAATTATCCTTCAATTTTTTTGACATCTGGGTTTCTACAAGAAATGCTCAATTTTTTCCTTAAGGTAACTTAAAAGGAAAGGGCAAGTTTTTCGTATAAGATAGATGAGAGACAGAGAGATTATGGTTGCTTTAATTGAAGAGCGGGAAAGTTTCATGAAGCAGGACTAAAACGGTTATATATTGGGAAGAGGGCAATACCTTGTCTGGTAACAGATTTATTCGAAAAATCGTTCATAGAAATATCAAATAATTGTTTAATCAATATGTCAAATAATCAATTAAAAAATATTATATTGCTCACCCCTAAAGTGAGGTTATCCACCTATTTTAAGCAAAACTTTTATATCAACAATATTTTGATCATTCAATTATTATAAGAATAGGTTTACTAATAATTCTCACTTTTAGCAGAATCACTTCTTTTCTAAGTCTAAATGCTTTTATACAATATCGAATGTGATCGCTTCATAAAGCTTCAGAGTCTCATACCATACTTCATATAACTAACTTGACATTATTTTTAGGCAGTGTAGCGAGGCTGTTTGATAAACTTATGGTTTTCTCTAATGAAGAAAAAATGCTGGACGAAGTTATCATGGAATTTGCCTTCCAGGATATTAACTATGTTGTTGAGTAAGTATTGAAATATTTTTAGGTGTGGGACGAAAAATATGCCTAATACAACATGTAAAAAAAATATATAGCAACTAATTTTAGTTTTATTTTAGAATAATTATGGAAAAGTTAATCCGAGATACACACGACAAAGCAGACATGTCTGTCCCTCTTAGTCCACCTATGACTGACACTCAACGGATTTTATTAGGTAAAAATTTTTTCTTTTTAATTTAATTTTGTTTAACAAATTCCTAGTTGACAATTAGAAAGGAACGTCAAAGGATTACATGACAAAAGTATTAATAATTATACAAACAACACCCAGATTTTAAAAGTTGACTATGAAAATATAGTTTTTTAAAAAAAAACTGTATATCATGACTATGAGTTATGGTAATTTTAAAATTTACTTTTTTGACATTTGCAATTATGAATAAATTTTGAATGCTAGGTCTGGGATTATTATAATACATAATCAAACGCCTAATATATTCAGTGCAATATCCATTTCATTTTAATGCTTCAGTCAGTCTGTTTCATTTGTCATTGAATTTGCAACATATATTGACAAAGCCCTAAAGACTAATGAATTGATAATGGATTGTTTTTGATATGGACTGATTGACGAATCTTACTCAATGTCTATAGTGAATGTTGTTGGTTTAGATGATCTAAAATATAGTTAAATTTTCTTCTCCATGAGGTCATATTACGAAAGTATCATAAACATATCTAAGCCAACATTTAGGTTGTAAAGGAGCAGAGTTTAAAGCAGTTTCCTCGAAAGCCTCCTGAACTCTGCCCATAAGAGCTTATTCAGTATTTGGACTTGTGCAGTGAAGGTCTCTGAAGATACCTGGTTCAATCGAAGGCGAAACGTCGGATAATAATTTCAATTTGATACAGCCTAAACCCAAAACGCAATTTTTGTAATTTTGCATCACATCTAACACACCTATAAAAACATTTTAAAGTAAGTGTTTATCACTATTTGCACGGCAACGGCGAATTAAATTTCTACAAACTGCTTGGAGAGGAATGGGAAAATTTTTTATCTGCCGCAGAAAAAATACGATCGTGAAGATCGTTCTTGTCAACAATTTCACCACCACAGTACAATAATGTCTTTATATGGTCCAAAAAATTATTTATGCAATTATTTCGATGGAATTACGTTTCCTGTTTCTCTCACTCGTTGATACTGACGCAAGTGTTCTATCGTTTGGTAATTTTCTATCTAGAAATATTTTCCGATAAACTGTTGTTTCGTTCCGTGTTGCCGGATTGTGTGTTGTGAAATAAGGTTATTCAATACTTAAATATTTTATTTTTTTTTAATTTTAGGATTTTTTAAATAAAAAAAAATTAATTATTGAATTAGTGATGTAACTAATGGTCTTAGATAATAATATGAATAAAACATTTAGTAAAAGGATCTGTTCTTTCGCGTGTTAAAAATATTTTCAGTAATTTCACTTTCTTCCTGTACATGGTGATCCAAAGAAGAGTAAAAATGTTTTATATCTCCATTGTTAAAAGACGGAGAAAATTTAAAATATAAAAGTAACTGGGATTTTTATGACGAATTCAAATGTGTTTTCGAAAAAACAATTGAGCTTCAGTTAAAAAAGATATATAACTAAACTAACTTTGAAGTGATGTTTTCTTCTTCTCTTAAAATATTTGGAAAGATTTTGTTCCGTTACTTTGATATATTTTTAACAAACAAATGAAACACAAGTTTTACTTTAACTGTATATTTTATTTTCGCATAGGGTGACTGCAATCTTTATCCTTAAAATTTTCAAAAATTCAATAAATTTACAATCAGTTAAGACATCAAATTTTTTATGAAAAAAGTTTTAATAGGTGGTATTTCCAACATCTGTTTGTGAATTTAAAAGGTTGGGTGTTATAAATTTGTATTGCTTCTAGCCAATCCAATTTGCGATTTTTTTTTGTTCATAATGTAATACATCTAACTTATTTATGTCAGGGAATTTATGTAAAGTTTCTAAGAAATGGTTGGCGAAAGGAGAGTTCTGTTTTTTTAATCTATATGAGGAGTTATGCTCTTTTAATCTAACATCGAAATGTCTCCTTGTTTGCCCTATATAGCAGCTATTGCATTCGTCGTATTTTAAACTCCACAGTTTTTATACTTATTTATTTTTGTTTTGATGTTAAAAATCAAAAATTGAGATTTTTGTGATGATCGAAAAGTAACTTTAGTATTTTTACTTCTTTTTAAAATATTTGCAGTTTTGTTAGATATTGGTAATATGTAATTGTTGTATATTTTATATGGGAATCTTTAACCGTATGATATATTTGTTGGATGGTTAAAAGTTTACTTTTTTTAAAAATTAGTCTGTTAATTTCAGATAATTTATAGATATTTTTGTTACAATAGATCTAATAACGTCAAGCTCATCCATAACAAAATTAAATTTACACTTGAAATGGAAGAAAACAATTCAATAAATTTTCCAGACATCACATTAAAAAGATCACTTAATAAATTAAAATTTAATATGTACAGAAAACCCACGTGTACAGATGTAACCTTAGAGTAAGAATTAAAGCAGAGATTCATAAATCATGTTAGGGGTATGCGCCAACATGGTTCCCCTATTTTTCCCATTTTGTCGACCAATGTTTACGATAAAACAAGAAATAGGGATGGCCCATGTTCAAGCCGTGACCATTTGTTGGCGAATGCCAGTGGCGGCGCAAGTTTTCACTTCCCGCATAAGAAAATGTCATTAATCGTGAAAAAATCATCGTTAGAGTTTTAAATTATAATCAATGCTTTTAACGCGCTTTTATTGGTATTTTTTTGTCAAATATCAAAGAAATTTTTCAATCCCATTACCGATTATTTTCAAATTTGACATGTAACATTTTCATATAAAAAATCCAAAATGGCGGCGCCAATACGGCCGACGAATTTAAACTTGTGTAATTAAACGTTAAAATTGGTGCCTAGGAAAATTTAAGAGTGTCAGCATTTAAAAATTCAAAATAGCGGTGCCAAAATGACAATGTCAACAGGTCGGAAGGATGATTTTAACATTTGTGGGGATTATTTAAGAATGCACAACAAAAATCAAAATGGTAGCGCCAATAAGCGAACGAATTTTGTCATTTGTACAGATTCGGTTTAAATATCAGTATCTAGAAGTATTTAAGAATGAAAGTTATGAAATTTTAGTCAATATTTGAGAATTAAAAATAGCGGCACCAACATAGACTAATTTTAAAATGTTTGCAGATTTGATTAAAATTTGGCATTTAAGGGTATTTAAGACTGCAGATCATGAATTTTTGTCAATATTTTATAAATTCAAGATTGTAATGCCAACATGGCGGCGGAATTTTAACATTTGTACAGATTTGAGAATACATATACATTTTTAGTAAATATTTCAAAAATGAGACTAGGAATGCCTAGATTACGAGCGAATTTTAACATTTATACAGATTTGATTAAAAATTGGTATTAAGTGTGCAATTTATATATTTTTAGTAATAAATATTCAAAATGGGAATGTCATCAATCAATCAATCCGATAAATACTTTTTTCAGATGTTTTTAAACATTTAATTAGGTCACCGTTTTGTTCCCCCATTTTGAATTTGTCTCAATATTTTTACCAGTTCATCTCTATATATTTGTTTTTTGAGCAAAATTTGAACATAATCGATGCAGGAGTTTTCTGCATTGACTTTTATAACATTTTATTAGGCCGCCATTTTGGATTTGTAGTAAAACTTATCAGTTGTTGGTCATGTCACACCTAATTTTTCTGCAAAATTTGGATAAAATGGATAAGCAGTTTTTTAATATTGTTTTTTTAACATTTCAATAGATCGCCATTTTGTTCAGCCATACTGGATTTTTACCAAAATGTTACCACGTCATCATCATATGACCTTTAATTTCTAACCAAAACTTGAAGTAAATAGGACAAGCAGTTCTTGAACTTTGTCGCGGACAGACATAGAGACTAACCGACGGAAGTGAGAAAACATGTTTTTTTGCAACTAGAATACTTTCCTCTTGTGAAGAAAGTAAAAAAAAGCGAGCACTATAAGATAAGAATAGAATAGCCAATTGTCATATTGTTTTTCCATGTAATAGCTAAAATTTAAAGAATAAAAGATTTTTTTTATTTTCAATATCCTAAATCTTGTTTACGAACATATTTTTACTTTTAATTACCTAATCACCATTTAAATTCCTTTACCTGATAACACATATATAAAAAATTCGCCCAACTCAAGAGAAAATTAAAAAAGGCGCGAAATCATCCGAAACTTTATTATTACCCCAGATTTCATCCAAAATCTAGTGATATTCGAAATCACAGTACGTTTTTTTGAGCGTGAGACACCCTTTGACTATTTTAATATAGTATAGATATGTTCTATAATTATTTTAAATCTCTGATAGGAAAAACTATCGTAATCGTCAAAAAAATACCCCAGTCTTTCTTGTATCATTTTCCTTCTGAGGATTCTCACATGGCCCCCGACGAAATAAACGTTCTATTATACTGAACCGGATTAGTCAATACGTCATGTGACCCAAAATAAGTGAATAAGGTATCTTTCATCAGACATGTCTCCTGGAAAAGCAAATGTTACTGTTTACTTAGTGATAAAAAAAATCCAAACTTAAACGGCCATTTTTTCTACAAACTCACATTGCCGCACCCATAGTTAGGGCAACTAAAGCTCCTAGTTTGGCAATGTCCAAGATAAAGTAAATAAAACTTGTTTATTTAAATATTTAAAAAAGCAGTGTTCTTCTAATGTCACCGCACCTTTAGAACTTTTAGAGCTTCTTGAAGTAAGGCAACATATAATTAGAAGATTTGAACCATATCAACAAATACACAATAATACATTAAAACACATGCAGTAGTGACGCTAAGAAAAGCTTGGTGTCTAATAAAATATTTTTTAGCAAATTAATTTCTTTAATGTTAAAATTTATTGTAGTTCCACGACCCGCTATTGGTTTTTAAGCCACGCCGGTCACGTGACCCTGTAACAATCTTTTCTGTAGACTATTATACTTTTTTACTATAAGGATTCCTTGTTAATGAAAGTGGGATGGTCTAATACCACAGTGGGATGGCCTAATACGTGGAGTTGTCGATCGGGTTTGCCATATCTAACTAAAACTCTTGTTACTGGTGTAATCTGATCTGAGGCTTTGGGTATTTTAGTTTGTATTTTACCATTTTGCAATAAAAGTAATTTCTTTATACCGCTTAGAAACTAATACTGGAAACACATTACTATTCTGTGTATGAAAATTTTATTGCATCATGTTTAAACATATTCACCGTAATATAAATTGGTATAAACATTGGAGTTCCTGGCTAGGCTTGGCATCGTCGTACGATCGACCTTATACTGTAAGGTAATCTTGGCAGTGGCTAAATATGTAAATAATGAACTCTGTTTACTCTAAGGATGTAACTATACCAAAGGACTCTCTTCATCCCATAACTATAAACTTTCAGCGTATAGGTCTATGATACATAGAACTTTTTCTGTGCCGTTAGACAAACATTGCCTAGAAAGGGAACTTGACATCATTAGATCTATTGCAACAAATAAGGGCTATAAATTATCTGAAATTAACAGCCTAGTTTTTAAAAAACGTAAACTTTTAATTATCCGACAAATATATCCTAAATCCTAAAATAAAAAAACAGAACTCTCATTTTGCCAACCATTTCTTAGAAACTTCACATAAATTCCCTGACATAAGTTAGATGTATTACATTATGTAGTGGAGTAAAAAACGGGACAAAAGTCGCTTCCTTCTCGATTTTTTTTGCGTTAGAACACACCGATATATACCTCATTTTATTAAATGGATCATTGTACATACGAAATCACAAAATATTACTTTTTTTGCGGACTCGACTTTTTTTGTTTACAAAAAACTGGAAAAATTATTATTTTTTTAAAATCGTGTTTCCCCTCCTATAACTTCTTACCTAATTAAGCTATCGAGACGATTTTTGGCGCTTCTTCCCATGTAAAACATGATGCTATTATTTATTTTAAATATGGCTAAAACATCGATAAATTTGAAACTTTAGAAATATGTAAACAAGTTTTCACTAATCGAAAAAAAATTTTGTTTTTGGAAATTTTATATAACATGCAGCAAATAAAATGTAGACAAAATATCAAAAAAGTTTTTAGTAGCAAAATCGATTTTTTAAAGTGCGCGAAATTTAAAATTTTGGTTATTCTCAACGGCGAATATGAAGCGGCCAGTGTTTTGTACCAGAGCGACGCGTTATAAAATGCAGGACTAAACCAGTGTTTGCACGTATAGTACTATGGTGATAATTATCACCACAGCTCTATGTGATAATTATTGTCACCATAGTAATCTACAAATACTGCTTTGTTCAATTGTGAATTGTGCCTTGTCCTAAACAAGTTTTTAGCAAAATATAGTGAGAAGTGAGATATTAAAATGGAGTGTTTATTGTGTGGTGAAGGTGTGGGCGAAAAAGAGAAAAATATGGTACATAAACCTTCGAAGCAGGGTCGTCCTGGGCGCTCCGATCCGATTATATTTGTCGCTCTAGATTAGTCGACTAATGAGCAAATTTTTAAATTTCGCGCGATGCAAAAAATCGTAGCGCCTAAACTATACAGGTGACACTAACGATTCTGCTTCCAAGAACTTTTTTTTTGATATTTTGTCTACATTTTCTTCACTGCATGTTATAAGAACTTTCCAAAAAAAAAAAAATCTTTTAGTGCAAACCCGCCTGCATAATTTTTGAACTTCCAAAATTATTGACGTTTTAGCCATATTCAAAATAAAAAACAGCTATCATGTTTAATACGAAAAGAAGCGCCAAAGTGTCTGCTTTGAGTAAAAAAAAATCGTCTCGATAGCTTAATTAGGTAAGAATATATTACAGGGAAAATATAAAAAAACGATTTTAAAAAAATTTTAATTTTCACAGTTTATTGTAAATAAAAAAAGTCGAAACAGGGAAGAAAGGTCATATTTTTAGGTTTTAAGTGTAGAATGATGTGGCCAACAATACCCAATAGGTTTAATCGTGTGCTAAGCTTATTAAAAAAAACGACACAAAATTACCCATTATTTACTCCACTATAACCAAAATTTTATATTTCGCGCACTTTAAAAAATCCTAGCACCTAAAGTATGACAGCTACACTAACGATTTTGCTACTAAAAACTTTTTTGATACTTTGTCTACATTTGATTCGCTGCATGTTATATAAAATTTCCAAAAACAAAAATTTTTTTCGGTTAGTGAAAACTTGTATACACAATTTCTAAAGTTTCAAGTTCATCGATGTTTTAGCCATATTTAAAATAAATAATAGCTATCATGTTTTACATAGGAAGAAGCGCCAAAATGTCTGCTTTAAGTAAAAAAAAATCGTCTCGATAGCTTAATTAGGTAAGAAGTTATACGAGAGGAAACATAAAAAAACACGATTTTAAAAAAATAATAATTTTTCCAGTTTTTTGTAAATAAAAAAAGTCGAGACCGCAAAAAAGTATTATTTTGTGATTTCTATTTAGTAAAATGAGGTATATATCGGTGTGTTCTAACGCAAAAAAAAATCGAGAAGGAAACGACTTTTATCCCGTTTTTTACTCCACTAATGAGCAAAAAAAATGTTTGTGAAACTAAAGATGCCGTAAACCAAAATTTCCCAGACCGCTTCGTTTCTGAGATACAGGGTGATTTTGAAAATACTGCATTTTGGGATCCCCCTCGTAGCTCGCTTACCGTTTGAGATATCAAAAAAGTAAAAACTGCTTAGTACGCAGTTTTTTACGCAGAATCCAGTAGCGTAGTCAGATTTTTTTATCACCTACCATTTTTGAGTTATTTACCAATATTATGTTTTTTTAAATGGGACACCCTGTTCACCGGGTTCACGGGACACCTTTTCAAATATATAATCTGTGGTATTTATCTGTATCCGTTGGTCTAAAATTTACATTTTTAAATATTTTTTTCTAAAATATCCCAGATAGCCATGAAAAACATTTATATCTATTCCACTACCTAGATCTACTTAGATAGATACCTTAAATTGGAGTTTCAATTAGGATTTTATACTAAATTTTAAAGTAATATAAATATATTACCAAACCTCAATAACAATTTTAACAAAACATCAAAAACAAGTATCAAGTATATAACAATTCAATTCAACATTTCAACCATTTAAATTTAACAATTTCGACAACATTTTAACAATTTAACTATTTAAATTAAACAATTTTAACATAACAACTCAACAATTTAACAATTCAATATAACTTTTTAAAATATAGCTTTAATAGCTTTAGCAAAACAAAAACTTAATGGTTTAGCTTACTTCTTATTTATTATTTACAAGAATTGCTGAAAATGATTTCCGTTTTCTCTAACACATAATTCAGTCAGTTTTGAAATTCGATTAAGAGCATTCAATAATATGATCGCTCTTGTAAATATCGAAATACTGTTTCGGTAGCTTCGCGCAGTTCTTCCATTGTTCGGTGGCGGGTTTTATAGACCATATCTTGTACATAGCTCCATACGAAAAAATCCAGCACTGAATCGGGAGACCACGCTGGCCACCTTATTACTTTTGAGGAAATTGATTTTCCAAAAACGGGCGTACTAAATTAGAATTATGTGCAGATGCGCCATCTTGCTGAAAGAAGACACTATCTAAATGCGCCAGAGGAACGTTATCTAACAACTCCGGTATTACCTCCTTCAATATTTCTGGGTAACGAACCCCTGAGAAACCTTTATATATTCGATAAACGAGTTATGTGCCCAAAATGTAGCATGCAACACTAAAGCCAAATCGAACTTGTTGCTCCCGCTCAAATACTAAACGTTTATTTTCCTGATGCCAGTATCTGGTATTTTGTCGATTAAAAATATCAGCACTTGAGATGCGTGCTTCATCAGACCATATAACCATCCTTGCAAAATTTAAATTTTCTCTAACTTTTAGTTGGAACCAATTGCAAAAATTTAATCGACGTCCGGCATCGCCAGGGTGCAAGTGCTGCACTATTTTTACTTTGTACGGAAAAAAATTTGTATTTCTTTAATATTGTCTGTGCTCTAGACTTAATAACACCGACTCCAGCTTCAATAGCTCTATATGAAAGTGAAGGGTTTGCCTCGACATAGGCCACGACGTTGATTTCATCATTTTCGCGATTTTCTTTATTATATGATTTTGGTCGTGGCTGAATAAACGCTCCATAATTATTCAAATTTTTTTTCAGTCTTGAAAATATTGTGGCAAAGGCTGTCGTCGCTCAGGATACCTAAATTTATTTTCACCTTTTAGATCCTAATTGTTCTCTTAATAATTATCAGAAAAACGATAGTTAGGACAATGGCATCCGTGGAAAATTAATTTAAATACCCACTTCCCCTTCGAATAAATATACCTACCACGCTTTATAATAGATTTTACTAACTACTAGTTAACTAGATACCTACATTATTTTCATTTGACTGTATGTAACAATCAATATATCATACTTTTCAAAATTTTCATAACTTTGCCTTTCAGCCATTTTTAGCAATAAAGAAAATATGAATGGGAAATAAATAAATGAGTAAATAAATATTAAAAAATGTAAGATAACGAGGTAACAGCACAACAATTAGGTATTACTTATCAAAACTTGACAGGTACTAACACTGGAGTCTGTGGTGGAAGATAGATCAAAATACAAGAGTTCTGTAGGGTGTATTGTGGTTAGACCTCTTGTATTTTGATAAAACTTGACGAACTGTCAACCAATATACATTGTGTCACATTTAAAAAAAAACATAATATTGATAAATAACTCAAAAATGGTAGGTGATAAAAAATCTGACTACGCCACTACACACTACGTAAAAAACTGCGTAATAAGCAGTTTTTACCTTTTTGATATCTCCAACGGTAAGCGAGCTACGAGTGGGTCCCAAAATGCGGTATTTTCAAAATCACCGTGTATTACGACATCTTTAGTTTCACAAAAATCGAGCACAGTGTTGCGAAAACCGCAAGTCTCTCTCTTTTCAAATAGCCGAGATACCCCGTAAAAGCATCGAAATTTGGACATCCTGTACAATGGGTTTGCTCTAATCGTACTCTTAAGAATTTTGTAAAATTGTGTATAAACTATTACGAACACCATACAAAAAAAAAACATACAAAAATATACAAGATGGTGGAATAAAATTGGGGTCTTAAAAAAATCAGTGTAAAAACTAATTAATCAATTTATTTTAAATTATGCCCAAAAATCAACTGTGGCATAGGTAGAAACTCTTTAGTTCGAATCCAATATAGTGGAACAAAATGCCGCCTAATATAAATGTTTGAAAAGACAGTGTTTAAGTGTTAATAAGTAACTACGTGAGGTACTAAATTCGGTCACAATTCACAATTCCAAAAACGGAAATATTGATAAAAAGAGAAGTTCCGGGTAAAAAAAAATTACCGATTTTTTTTACAAATATCAGGTTTTCCAGTATATATAAAGATCAATTGTTTTTTCGAAAATAAATTTGAATTCTTAATAAAAATCCCAGTTTATATGTAACATTTTTTCTATATTTTATACCAACGGCGATGTAAACCTTGATTCGATTTGAAGGTTATGTGTTTTGATACTCGTAAGGTATGGTTTGTCATGTGCCGCATGAGCTTAACCAGTTAAGTTTAGTTTAATATCATTGATGACAAGGTGTGTCCAAATTGTAGTTTTTGTATGGCAACTAAAAAATTTAATATTCAGTGTATTAGTAGATTTTTAGGGTAGAAAGTGATTATTTTTAATGAGGGAAGGTTGGCATCTTCTATAAAAAAAAAAAAGTTCTTGTGTTTCAAATTCGCATTTAAAATATTTACTGACTGACCATGTTATTATTTTAGGTTTTATGACTAAAATGGAAAGGACGACTCACCCAGGGATCTTAGACAAATTTCTCTTAGAGGCGGAAATAATACTTTTCCGCAAAACTACTTGCCGGTTGGATATCCTTGAGCCAATCACGAGGCTATACACTGCGATTTGCAAAATGAGAAAGGACATGAATAGGATTCGTCGGTTTATCAGTGAAGGATTTTACTTTACCGAGGATTTTGCTGTGCCCATTTTGTTCACCGTGCTCATTATGTGGCCCGATGTTCTGCCTATGGAATGTGAGACATCCAGTATGTATAATCTGAAAATTTTGTGTATAGCTTAATAACAAACGTGACAAAAATCATTTATTGAGGGAGTTAAATTTTGAGTTAAAATAAAAAAGTTATTCTGTTGCTAAAAAACTTTAGCATATTGAACTTTTTATTATTAACTATGTTAGACACTAACACCCATACTCAAAAATAAGGTTTAAAAGTTGGGCCAGATCTAATTTTATAGGAATTGCTTATGTCCCCGTTATATTTTCTAATTTTGACATTTAAAAATGTATTTTTCTCGTTATAGAATGTTAAAAAATCAGCTGTAAAAAAGACTTCAAATTTTGTACAAAAATGTATCTGTTGGTGCATAAATCAGTTTAAAAAACTACAGATTCAGTTGACAAGTTTTGCACAAAAATGAGACGTAGAAATTAACTGGTGAAAAATTTAGAACTATCTAATATGGCGGAACAAAATGGCGGCCAATTAAAAGGTTTAAAAAATTGTTGTAAAAAATAAATTCACGTTTTCCGCGAGAATCAAGTGGGATGTAGGGGTAAAATTTTCATACCAATCCAATATGGCGGAATTTCGATATTTTTCAAGAAAGCTAAGCGTTATGGAAATAAAAAATATTTGTATTTTTAAGGGACTCTTTTATCCAATAGGGTTATCCGGTATATTTAAAAAAATGTCTTTTACACAAAGAGATACATAAAATTTGACGTGTTTTACCGTTTTTTTTTTAACTAAACGCTTAAAAAATATCCTTTTTTGGGGGATGCTTTCTATCCCTAGGTATACCCTGTGTAGGGGTAAAAATATGTTTATATGAAAATAATAAAAGAAATTTGACGTGTTTCACCATTTGTTAAAAAAGCTAAATGCTCTTGAAATATATATTTTTTAATCGTTTTCAAGGGCTCTTTATTCTTCTATAGGGCTGCCTTGTATAATGCGGAAAAAGAAATGTTTTTATTGACTTCTTTTGCCATGTAAAAAAAAGTTAAATGCTTTTGAAATATTTTTTTTTCGAATCGCCGCGCATCGGAAAAGCTGACAAATGGTTAATTATGACATTCTGATACCGGCCCTAGATTTATACACCCTGAGTCCATTCGGGGCTTTAGTTAAATATCGTCTTTATTAATGCATACATGAACAGGAAATAGAGAAATAAATATCCATAAACCTACACAGAGATATGCAGTTTACAGGGTTGGAGCGGCGAAGTTTAACCATAGGTTACTCTTACACTTAACCACTCCACAGTTATTATTAAAAACTGATTGTACATTGAATATTAGGTAATTTTTTGTACACCAAGTGTCGAAGTTACTTATCGCATTCTGAATTAAGTTCTGAAGTTCCTCAGGCGTCCGCGCTGACACCACTACTGATGAGTCATCAGCACACATGACGACCTTTCCTTTGTCGATGTGATTGGTCACATCGTTAATGAAAATAAGAAATAGCAGTGGTCCCAGCACGGAGCCCTGGGGCATTCCTATATCAATATCCCTCATATCAGAAGCCTCTTGGTTAATTTGTACATCGAATTTTCTATCCGTGAAGTATGATTCCAATCGATTCATCATACTTCCTCGTATTCTGTTGGTTCCGTTTATTCATGTTGAAGCTTATCTCAAGACTGTCAAACACACGAGACAGATCGAAAGAAATGACCGTCATCCACACGCTTATACACTATGATTCTTTGTTATTACTTTGCAACCTGTATGGAATTCCACATGTCAGTACCAACAGTAACCTTCATAAATTGAATTTTCCTTTTTGAGCAGGAATACATTTTTTATATCAGCTTCTCTTTCTATTCTTAACATTTTTCACTTTATGGGAAAGGAAGGAAAGCTGCACATCTGCAAATCTTAGTAATGTTTTCTAATTCTAAATGTACATTTTTTAGGGTTTCCACTAGCCAAAGTGATTGTACACCTTTGTTACTTAAAGTTATGTAATACACCAGGGTACAATCTGATGCCCTTGAGAGATATGTTACACAGGTACTATGGATATCCAACAGAGAGGTGGAGTTGTGATGAAGTATTTCACGAAATCCTAATTGAATATATAAGTAAGTAATTCAACTGACTTCTATTAAGTTTTATCTTGTACTACTAAATTACATTTACTAAAATATTTTTAATTACATGTACTAAGAGAATATCGATATTAGCCAGTCCTTAGGTGAAATATAACCTACCAGCAACAGATTTAATGTCAAAATGTTTAATTACCAAATATTTGTAAAATGACGTTGATTTTCTTAATATAGAGAACATGGCCACGTGATCTCCAGATTTGAGTCCCTTAGGTTTCTTTGACAGGGTTGTTTACAGTGTAAGGTTAATCATAAACGAGGTTTGATCATTGAAATAACTCCACCAAGAAATTCAATTAAAGAATTTTCCCAAATATTAATAGTTTTTTTCACACAAATTAAAATTATTTAAAAATTATTCTTGTTGCTTTGTTCTTGATATTTTTAGAAATAGCTTCGTTTTATTTTTGTAATTAAATGGCATTGAAAATGTTTATTATTATGGACTTTTTGCATTTAAAAATTTAAATCAAAAGGTTTTGACCCACCATTTTAAAATTTAGCATATTGTAAATTTTCTTGATTTTGTAGAATGATATATCTTTATTTATACATTCATTTTGCTTCGTCTGTTTTAGGAAATCCATCCATAAGGCTTTCTGACTTCACCCTCCTTCTATTCCTTAGAAACAAGCCGACCAAATGGGTGCATCAAAAAATAAAAGAAAATCTCATACCACTATATCATCTTATACCAAAGAGCAATCCCAATTTGAAAGCTATTTTGATAATACTCCTGGGGAATATTACTAACGGTTTTAAATCGTCTGACACGTTCGAATGGTCTGTAGTATTTGAGATGGGCAACTGGTTTACAGAACTGCAAGCAGGTGAACATACATTTTGATTTATTCTGTTCATACAGTAATTTTTTCACGAATTTCACTGCTGCAAATAGGCAACATTCTTTAAACTAGATATTTTTATATAATATGGTATTATAAATTATGAATATGGCAGTGGAAAAATCAATCAATCAAATGTCAATTCTGACTTTTTAAATTAGCTCGAATAATTCCGTTCACTCTTTATGCAAAAGGCAGTTTTGATCATTTTCAACCGGAAATCATAAATTTAGTGTCTTTATTCAGTGAACGTCAATAATTAGTTTCGTACAGCGCAGCTTTAAATATATTATTTATAAAACTATGTATTTTACTGGAGTCTGTTCTGGTCCTAACACTTTTGATCTATATGGGAAAATGGCAACAATATTATAACAGAGGGTCAAAACTCAAGGGCTTTGGATTTTAAATTTACGATTTTTTGTCAAGTCGGCAACAACAAGTTTGCAGGGTTTGTCGTTTGGAACGCCTAAATAGATTAGATCATCGTGTTTGATTAAGAAATATAGAAAAAAAATTAATGAATTTAATTTGCTGAAATTCTTTCCCTATAAATTTGTTCAACTGAATGTGCGTTTTATCATCACAGTACATAAGCATATTCAACTATTGTATACATATTCTAACACACTCAAGACCACTGTGACACAAAAAATCTCGAAATTTGCAAGAACAACAAGCAATTTAGAGAAAAACAATTGCAGCGACTGGTGAATTTCATTCCCTACTGTAGGATTGTGTGTTTTGGAATAAAGGGGTCATGCAATACTTAAATTTATTCTTAATATTTGTGAGTTTTTAAACAAAAACCTGAATTATTGCATTAATAAAATGAACCAAAAATGTAATAACCTACTAAAATAACAAGAAAGTAAGTTCAATATTTACATTGGACTCCTGGTTATATATTACTTTTTCTTCATAAAATGACTCACACTTGCATGTGTTAAATATTTGCACTTATTTATCTTTCACCCTGTATATCAACTACCATAGAAATTCAACTAGTGGCGTTAAACTTACATTATTTGCTGCTGATCATACAACTTGTAGTTGTTCATCGTGTTTCATTGAGATTATGATATGATGAATACTCTGTTAAACTTTTTGGGTGTATCTTTGAACTCGAAACATGAACTGGATATACTTTCCAGTTTTGCCAAAGGCTTTCTGTAAATAGTATTTCTTTTTTTTGCTACCACACATATATTTCTAGGAGACACATTGATTGCCTTATTCAATAGTTTTTTCACAGATTTTCGTAAATCATCCCATCATCATTTAATCCCTGTTGACAGGTAACACAATATCACTTTTTATTCACTTTTTTCTATATACAGTGTGTCGTGTTTCTTAAATAAATTAAACGAAAGTTTTAAACACTTATTCTTCTGTCTTTAGTCATATTGTTTTTGGAAATATCGGGGAAAAACCGAAAATGGCGGATTTC
The DNA here is from genome assembly GCA_030620095.1 of Kuschelorhynchus macadamiae. NCBI lineage: Eukaryota > Metazoa > Arthropoda > Insecta > Coleoptera > Curculionidae > Kuschelorhynchus > Kuschelorhynchus macadamiae. The sequence goes on along the minus strand of JAUTXW010000538.1, from coordinate 28,164 downwards.
GTTTTTGGCCAGTATATCCAGAACGGTAAATTTGACAGCTGCCGAAATGTGACATAATTCGGACACATATATATATATATATATATATATATATATATATATATATTTTATATATATATATATATATATATATATATATATATATATATATATATATATTCTGGTTTTGTAATGATCCACATTGACAGACTCCCTACACCCATCGAAATTAATTTTGAGGCTGGTTTCCTGGTGGTCTAGGAATAGGGCCGAAGTTGTTTGTTTGTTTCTGATGCTGAGTTTACGCTCTTCTACTCTTGCTGATATTCGCCTGTTAGTTTGCCTCACTGAGAGTGAAAGGGCCTTATAGGCCTACCAGCCAGGTCTCTAGACCTCCCCCTAACTACTACTACTACTACTTGCCTCACATACAACTTCCCACAGTCCTGGCATGGAATGCTGTATACTCCATGGTTTTCCGATTTGATTTTGTCTTTTGGGTTTCCAAGTATGGTTGTTTGTGGTTATACAGTTTTGTAACCAGAACATCTAAAAATTGAAGTTTGTTGTTTTCTACTAACTCTAGGGTAAATTGTATTCAGGGAAGCAAAGTTGCTGTCTCAAGAGTTTCTTTCTCGAAGTATATCATAAATAAATTCGCGACTACTGGTGAGAGCGAGGACCCCATTGGAGCACCATCTATTTGTTTATACATTTGCCCGTTAAATGAAAAATAATTACTTTTAAGAAAGCAATCCTGTCTAATGCTTCGTCGATGAGAATACTAGGATACAGCCACTTGACATCCAAGCTTGCTATGATATCGTCTTTTTCAAGTGAAATGCTCCGAGTTTTTTACCTATGAATCTGGTTTTTCGATAGCTGGTTGCATAATTTCAGCAAGATAGTTTTCTAGTTTTTGTAGCGGCGAATTAACAGCACTGTACGATAGGTCACATGGGCGCACCTGGTTTGTGTATTTTTGGTAAACCATAGAGTTTAGGACATCTGCTCGACTTTTCCCGTGATTTGATTTTTTGTTGTATTTCGGGGTTTATTGGTGAACTTTTTATTTTATTTTTAGTTGTTTTTTCAGGTACGTAATCGAATTCCTTGGAACAGGCTTATAAAAAATGTCTTGTAGGATATCCTGCATTTTTTGTATGTAGCCTTGGGTATTCATAACTACGGTTGCGTTTCCTTTATCTGCTGGAAGGATTGTAATGTCTTTCTTTTTTCTTAGGTTTGTTAGGGCTTTCTGATTAGTGGCATTTAGATCTTAAAATTCTTGTCGACTTTCCTCCGCTTTCGTTTCTTCAGGGGAGACATGGACAGCTTCCATAAATTACGCGGTCTGTGACTAGAAACAATAAATTTGTCTTAATTATCATACCTCAGAAAATGTACAGTTACATTGCACATTAAAATATACTTACAATGTTAGAGTTAGTCGAGCATATTATAAAACAAAGACAATAAAAGCAACATTATGCACATTCAGGACAAAACCAATTTTTACATAAACAAAGAAGAAAACAAAGGATAAATTGATAGCATGTGGTTCTTATACATTCCTACAACATAAAACAGTGAATTTTAAACTTACGATATATATAGGATGTTAATTCTTATATGTCACATTCACTATTAACACGGTTGAGAATACTGTATCTATATATATATATATATATATATATATATATATAAATATATATATATATATATATATATATATATATATTACGTTAAATTATTAATTTTTCCATGCTTGAATAAATAAAATATATTTTGTTACGTCGACATATTAAAAGAAAAATTCCTTGGCTAGTATATTAAAAATTACTTTCAAATAACGCGAAACCAGCTGGGTTTATCGATTAGAGACACCGAGTACCTTTTTTGTCTACAATTGTCCAGTGTGTACGAATATTGCAGTAAAATTAGAAAAAAAGTTGAAATTAAATTTCATACTCACTTTTTAGAAACACCTCTCAAATTTACCTGCTATGAAACTTTATTTTATCAATTTCAGCGCTGTCAAATTCTAATTGAAATTGAACAATATTGAGATAAATTTCGGTAGAATTGAATTTATATTTTAGAATAACTCTTTTTGCCATTTACCCTTCAGTAGACTGTTTATGTGGATTTTTTTTCTTCTTTATTTATCTTCTTCTTTTTTTCTCTAGTTATGGAATACTACAAACATTATAAACAGTTCGCGAAGATAGTTTATCAGGCAATCTGTTAATCCCCTCAAAAATGTCTGATACTAAAAAATATCGATAGTTTATGTTAGCATAATGATATTTTCGTTAGCAAAATTGAAAAATATGCTGCAAAAAATATTGGGTATATCAGCGCCTTGTAATATCTTCTTGTTCTGGTTCGAACTACATGCTTAAGAAAATAATCAGCGTGCACTCCTTACTGTGTAACACTTTATTCTGCTCTTTTTCTAAATCTAATTACAATGGTATAAAACTACTTAGACTAACCTAATTAATAAAATAAATAATAATTTGATGATTCTATAAACTATTACTCCATATTTACAACAATCGAAAAGCTGTGTTGGACATTGTTGCAATAAGTTATTGCCTTAATTATAGTTCAATGATATGGCCTACTTTTGCAACTTGGATTCTATCACACCTTCCCCGAAAAGCAAAAAAAAAATATATACATATAGATTTTTTTCTTTGTGGAATTAACTAAAATAATGTTTTATTCTATTTTTATGTATTTCTACATTTTTATTTTTAATTTTTACCACTACATTTGGATCATTATCCTCCAAAACTGGATATGGACCATTAAATAAAGCTTCTAATTTATTATTTCTACCGTTATTTTCTACTAAAACCATATCTCCTACATTATAAGTTTGACTTTTACAATTGTTTTTGTCATACTCAATTTTGCGTTTATTTTTTGATGTCATTAAATTATTTCTCGCGTCATTCCACGCTGTTTGCAACCGAAATTTGAGTTCCTTAGGATAATCATAAAAATTATATACTGGATCGACTTGATTAACGATGTTAGATGGAATATTACTGGATTTTCCAAATACGAGTTCATAAGGTGTGTACTGCGTTGATGTGTGTACACTGTTATTGTATGAAAAACACCAATAAGGAACCCAAGAGCTCCAGTTAATAGTTCCTTTCGACAGTTGCATGTGTAGATAGTAGTAGACCCAAATGCTTATGGGTATTTTCAAGGGCTCCTAAAGTTTGATGGTGAAATGCTGTAGAATTTAATAGTTTAATTTTAAGCAGCTTACAAGATTCTTTAAATATATTAGATAAAAATTCGGTTCCCTTGTCTGTTACGCAAGAAACAGGAATACCGTAACGCAAAATAAAATTTTCTACAAATGACTTTGCAACAGTCAATGCCTCTTTATTGGGAAGCGGATATGCTTCCACGAATTTTGTTAGCTCACATTGAAGTGTGAGTATATATTGATTATTTTCAATATCAACTGGTAATGGACCGACTAAGTCTAGGTATACTTTTTGAAATGCTGAAGTAGCCGTTGATGATATTGTCATAGGTTGTTTATTTGGTTTTGAATGCTTGTACCTTTGACATTCGTCACACCTTTTGACAAAATCCTCAACGTCATTCTTCATGGTTACCCAAAAGTAATATCTTTTTATATTGTTATACATTCGGTTTATCCCTGAATGTCCTCCCGTTGGTAATGTATGAAAGTCATTAAGAATTAACTGACGTAATTCCTTATTTTCTATCCTTTGTTTATCTTTTATAATACTGAGTTTAAGATTTGTCTTGAAAATTTCGTTTTTAGACTTATTATTTTTTATAATAATTAATTCCGGAATATCGTGTTTTTTATATAATTTCTCCAGATGCCTCAACGACTCACCTAAGTTCGACGTTGATCGGTATTTCTGGGATATGTACACTATCTTAGAATTGACGTCATACATTAAATTTTCATATTCAGTTTTTAATTTATTATTAAGCTTTATTTTCGTATATTTTCACGTATATTCTATTATTTGAGTTTTAGGGTATTTTAATATTTCCACTGCAACAGGGTGATCAATCCTGTTTTCCATGGGAGTATTATCACTTGTCATATCGGGTTTTGTTTTGTTATTTTTTGTCTCCGAACGAGTGATTGCGTTTAAACTGGCACTCACTTTATTATTCATTTCTTTTAATTCGTTCGACTCTATACACACACGTGACAAAGCATCCGCTGTAACATTTTCAGCACCTTTCACATAGTGGATTGAAAAATCGTATTCCTCGAGCGTTAGCCTAAATTTTGTGAGCCTACTAGAAGAATTTGTCATGCCAAATAAGTATATTAAGGGACGATGGTCCGATAATATTATAAATTTTTTACCAAATAAATATGGTCTAAAATGTTTACATGACCAAACGATTGCTAATAATTCCTTCTCTATTGTACAATAGTTTATTTCTGCTTTATTTAGAGTTCTAGAAAATGCAATAGGCCTGTCATCTGAGTTCGACAATACAGACCCCAACGCGTACCCACTTGCATCGGTTCTAAGAATAAATTGATTATCTTTTGAAAAATTTGGATACTGTAACAAGGGCGGACTAATAAGAGACTGTTTTAAAGTTTCAAATGAGTTTTGACATTCTTCAGACCATTTAAAAACTATTCCTTTCCTAGCTAGTTTATTTAAAGGGTGAGCAATTTCTGCAAAATTTTTAATAAATTTCCTGTAATAATTTGCAAATGCAACGAAGCGTTTGGCTTCGTCACAATTTTTAGGAACTGGATATTGAGAAATAACCCTTGTTTTTTCAGGATCAGGTGATATACCTTCAGATGAAATTAAATGACCCAAATATAAAATTTCCTTTTTTAAGAACTCACATTTACTAGGATTTAATTTAAGGTTTACTTGTCTAAGGCGTTGTAGAATTTTAGTTAAATTTTGATTATGATTCTGTAAGGAATGTCCAAAAACTATCAAATCGTCTAAATAAACAAAACATGCCTCGTAATTTAAACCCGCCATTGCTACAGTCATCAACCTTGAGAACGCACTAGGACTTATTTTCATACCCATTGGTAATCGTTTCATTTGAAATTGTCCTCTGTCCGTTGTAAAGGCTGTACAGGGCCTACTCTCAGGATCAAGTTCTAATTGGTAATATCCTTGTGCTAAATCAAGGTGCGAGAAATAAATCGCACCAGATAGGGAATCTAGAATTTCCGTAATATTCGATAGCGGAAATACATCATTTTGTAGGCGTTGATTACATAACCTAAAATCTATTATCAATCTGTGACGTTTAACGCCATTTTTGTCCGGTTTTTTGGGAACAAATAAAAGAGGTGAAGACCACTCTGAGTGTGCTTCCTCTATAATACCCTTTTTTAGCATATCGTCCACCTGGTTATTAATTTCCTCTTTTTGAGCATGAGGTAACCTGTAAGGTTTAACGTAAACTGGAGTTGCGTCCTCCTTTAACCTTATTTTTTGCTTATATAAATTAGTAACTGTTAATGAATCATTTTCTAAGTGAAAAACATCCGCATATTTAGCGCATATTTTTTGTATAGAATTTCTCTCTTCTACGTTAAGGGCTTCTGTATTTATAAGATCTAAAATTGTATCAACTCTGTCAACGGAGATTTTATTTTTTGTAAAAGAATAAACATCATATTTTGATAGATATTCAACTTTAGGCTCAAAATTTCGCAATCTTATTTCTCTTTCATTCACATTCAATAGCCTTACAGCCACTTTACCATCTTTCGGTCTTGCAATACTATTTGCGATCAACACTCCCTCACATAATTCATCATTTAAAATGACACATTCATCTGTGAGACTGGTACAGCAATGTGTAATTATTTCACATCGGGGTGGAATAACAGTATATAAATTATTTTTGGACTCCAAAGCTACTGTTATTTGCTTATTTTGATTAAGCCAAAAAGAAAATAAAACCTTTTCATAATCGATAATTGCACCATACTTAAGGAAAAAATCTGAACCTAGAACTCCATGTATACTAGAATCGAAACTTTTAATAATTGTAAAATCATGAGAAATATATTCATTGTTCATAGTGAATAAAATATTTGCAGATCCAGCTGAATACGTTGAGCCTGCAATTCCTTTAATTTTAATTTTATTAGTTGTATTTATAATACTACTATCTTTCAAATAATTCTCAAAAAAACAAGAAATACTTGCACCAGTGTCACATAAAAATATCATTTCTTCCCTTTCATACCCGACACGCACATAATTTAAAGCATTCATATTAAAACTAGCTGTATCATTATTTTTTAAATTATTAGAAACGAAAAAACTTATTTCCTTGAGATTCCTCGCTGTTTTTATTTATGTTACTACTTTCCACATTATCAACAAAATATACACTATTATTTGAAAACTGCTGACGCCTTCCTCCTCGACGAAAATTTGACCTACTAAAGCTGGAACGACCTCGGCCTTGGTACTGCGAATTATTTTGCTGTCTGCTAAAATTGTAATTATTAAAGTTTTGCCTACTCGGGTTACGAGATTGATTATAATTATGAATTTGTCTAAAATTTGTAAAATTACCTCTAGACCGATTTCCTCGATATTGGTGACGCCCACGCATATGAAATAAGTTATTAGAATAAGTTGGGGTTAAATTTAAATTTTCTTCTTTAGCGCCAGTTATCGCGTCCTTTAAATTATTGTAATTTCTAGCTTTTATTATTGTTCTTAAATCTGAATTTTTTAACCCATTCGCGAAAGCATTTATCGCCAATTTTTCATTCACCGGTTGTAAAATTTTTGCCGAATTTTCCTGAATTCCTGATACCTTCTCATCATCGAAAAACATTGTAGATGTCGATTATAACCTGACTTTAATTCTTAATACTTATAAAACATGAATTAGATTAATTCATATTTTTTTCTTTCAGTTGAGAGAAACCATATAGTACAAAGAAGCCTCTATTTAGCAATATCGCGACTGCCAAAGATAAACAGGAAACTTGCTATAAAAAAAAGCAAAAATGTACAGAGCAGTAACACTCAAAACCTGATTGAAGAAGCGCCAACTACAAATAATAAAACAAATGAAAACCCTAGACTACTACAGTGTATTATAGAAGAAAAAAAGGACACGGAATGTGAGCGATTAGCTTTAAGTAATACTGTAAATAGTTCTGGTGTTAATTTAATGCCTTGTGATGAAAAATCTACCAATTTTCACTGTAATTTATCTGTTAAAGAAGATAACATTAAAGGTGACACAAAAGTAGATTTGAAACAAGGCCACCTTAGTAATAACAGTTGTAATGTAAAAATAGGAATTAGTGTAGTTAGTGAAGGATTAAATAGTGTAAATAATATAAATGTACAGTTGTCTGACGAGAGGGACACCTCTGTTTCGGGTATTAGTGATATAGAGTTTTAGTTTTTTCTGTAAAGCTGTAAATATACTCAGAGGTATTTTCTAAAACATTTATTTTTTTAGTTTTATTAAGTATTTATAAATCTTGATGAATTAAGTACTTTGTGGTTAATTATATTCAAAGGCGTATGTATTCAAGGCGGATTGGAGTTTAACACCTCCACAAGCAAGAACATTTTACTGCAATATATTTTATACATTGAAAATTATTATTAATTTGATATATGCTACTTGGGATATTTTTAATTAAAATAACAAAGACTATACTCAAAACTATAATTTTGAATACCCATTTGCTAGAAGATTTTAGAACAGTTGAATTTAGATATCAAATATGTTACATAAAATGTTGTTCCACTGGTCTAAAAAAAAATTATTTAACAGGGTTTTGCAGTAAAAACGTGTTTGACAAGTAACATGGCTTTTACAAATTGTTAATAGTTTCAAGTTTAATGTTCCACCCTATTAGGTTATTGATTATTATACTAATATTAATGTCAAAAACTAGGAACAATACAAAGCTCCCTCCCGCAGAAAAATATACATACGCTACCGGTACTTTATGGATTTTCAGTTAAAGAACTGAAAAAAAAAATATCTATGTCATAAATATACAGGAAAAATTCAATGTAAACGTCTAAATATAATGCTATAAATATAAATACTAAAGTCTATTCAAATTCAAGATACAGTACTTGTAGACAAAAGTGGTTGGCGAGCAAATCTCGAGGGACGAAATCAGCGGGTGTTTGTGGGGTCATCAACATAAGAGCATAGAAATATCACTTGCGGGGTACCACAGGATTCTGTACTGGGCCCGGTACTTTTTCTACTTAACGTTAACGATATAACACATGTTGACACTAGGGGATGTTTATTCTTGTTGCTGATGACACCACAGTTTTATAGCACTCAGAAACAACTCAGGACATGAATCGTCTAATTTCCGGTGACTTAGTCAGGATAAAGGAGTGATTTGACGCAAATCAACTTTCTCTCAATAATGATAAGACTTATGTCATAGGTTTTAAGCATGAGGTAAGTCTGGCACCATTTGCATCTGGCCATCTCTCAAACAGTTATGAAGTTAAATTCTTGGGGCTTTTGCTGCACTGTGGCTTGAGGTTTGAGGGTCATGTTGCATTCTTGAGCAAGAAATTAGCTTCCGCTTGTTATGAAATAAGAACAATAGTGGGAGACCTGGCTATTTTCATTTCACAAAAACATGCAAAGATATTTGTGCAAGGCAAAACCGAGAGATTCTTGTAGACTTTGTTTATACACCAACGAATGTTGACTCTAACATCTGTGTTCATTATAGAGACAATTAGCCTGGTGTTCAAGAACAAAAATGCATTATTGAACCCCAACTCAGCTCATATTACAAGACAAACAAGTGAGCTACCTCTTCCAATTCCAACTTCTGCACTAATAAAGAAATCTCTGATTTATGAAAGTAGGAAAATATTTAATCATCTACCAGTTCACATTATGTCTCTACCTATAATTTATGTCTTTCGTATGGAATTAAAAAATGGACTAGTAAATAAGGCCTATTATGATCTTTCTGAATATTTTCAAGAAAGTTTTGAATAAGTTACTATATGTATATAAATATATATATATATATATATATATATATATATATATATATATATATATATATATATATATATATATATATATATATATATATATATATATATATATATATATATATATATATATATATATATATATATAATATATATATCAGAGATATATATATATATATATATATATATATATATATATATATATATATCTCTGATTAGTCTTTTTATAATTGTACTGAGTGTTTATTTTAGTTCTTGGACATGACTATAGTGCATAATTCTGACTTTATCCTGGATTAATTTGTACTTATATTTTAATTTATCTTTTTGTGGTTACCCAGGTATAGCGCCATATTTTTTAGATTTATTTTGATGCTTTGTCGATAGAATTTTTTGTATCTTTAGACATGAAAGCTTTTTTTGACTTTGACATTACTCCTTTAAATAAATATGACCTATTATGATATGTTTTAAGCAAACTTTTAAAGGCATATCCTCACACAATCACTTCTTTTACATTTTCACTTTATCTTGAATTTTAATAGACTTTAGATTATCTCCCTAACAGAACCTTACCAAACGTATCGTCTGTTTTCCACTGGATTCCTGTTCCAAAGCTGATGGATTGTGGAATTTCTATTCTCTGTTTCCCTAAAATCCGGTTTGTTTATTCTTTTTTGATCCATCCAAAAAGACCACTCACACAATCAAGGGGATTTTGGTTAAAAATTAACATTAATATGTCGCATCTTTTGACTTCCTGAGTAAAAAAACAAACTCATAAACTCAACTCAATTCTTTGACTGATTTTAAGGATACAGGTTGAAAAAAAAAATCATCAAAACATTTTTAAAGAAGAAAATATTTCCATTTTAACTATTTATTTACATCCCTATTTTGAAGAGTTTTTCTCATACTACAAAAAAAATATATATTTTTCGTATACAATATTACTTTTAGCATAGTTTTGTATGAATATTATAATATTGTGGTGTCAACTGCTATGTTTTCTATTATTTTAAAATATTTTGACTATTTATTTTTTACTAGCTTAAAACACCTCTGACATTACAGGTTTCTAGAGTGCTATTGGCAACACGGTAGATTTTATCCAAATTTATTTTATGTATAATCCACCCAGGTGGTTATAATTTATAATAGCGTTTAGCGTCAAACAATAGCAACACTATTACAGAAATAACACAAAAGCTTTTTCGCATAAAAATAAATAAATAAGCTCCATTTATTCTTTTGTCTGTTCCCATTCAAAAAAAATCTGGGAATTTGTTGAAATACGTTGTCTACTCTTTCTGAGGTCAGTTTATCTCCATTGGTGTACCCCAATAAATAAAAATATCCAAACCTTTAAAGTGAAACTGAAGAATACAAAATGATTTAATTCCACCTCTATTATTTACTACAGCTTGAACTCTCTTGGGCATACTCAATAATCAAATTCAAATGATGCTCAATCCAATCAATACCAGGAGAAGCTGGATGCATGGGTAAATGATGAATCTGATCGATTTTCACCTGATTTATAATGTGTTTCAGAAAAGTATAGAGTAATAAAACATTAGGTATGCAAAAGGACTACAGGGTGACCCACTAATAATTTATTCCACTTCCATAGTTTGACATTGATCTCATTACAAAATTCTTTCTATTCATCAAGTGCAGGTAGTACCACCCGGTTTTGGGTCAATTTATGCGTTTTGCCTATTGTTATCCGTTCATAAACACTGAAAATGGTACGCCAAAGGCATGCGGTTGAATACTTATGGGTATAATTTAAATTTAATGAAATTTTATTTTAACAAAATAAAAATTTTATATATGTACGTACAAAATATGTATAGCTAAAATAATTGTTATTATATATTATTATACAACAATTGAATTAGAATAGGTTATATTCTTCGTCATCTGAAGAACTGTTATCACTTTGAATCTTGACATTATAATTAAAAGGTCTTCCGTCTAGTCGATCAGGTTGTCAAAATACCACATTTTCTCCTGTTTCACACATGCTGGACTGCTTTTCGCCAGTTCTCTGTTGTTACTTCCTTAATTGCTTGATCAAACAGTAGCTTAACATCCTTCATTTTAAATGTCCATATAATTTCTATAGGATTTAGTTCGCAATTATATGATGGTAAGCAGCACAGTTGACTTGAGTGATTTTAGCTCTATTCCTACTGAAATAATTTGCCAGCCCATTCTCTCAGCGTCCAGGATTTAGTCTGACCCTGAATCATGTCCTGGACGTCCTTTCTTGTTCCAAGTTATGCTTTTCTTTGGTACTTGTGTGGGTCTTTAGGTGACTGTAGGGGTTTCTTTTTGAGTGCTGTGTGTGGTTCTGTGTAGTTTTCTTCTTGACGGTGAGTAGACTGTTAGTAATAGACATTCATAACAGAGGATTGACAATTATGGGATACGTATCACATACGGGAATGGGGTAATATTGGTGATTTCTTAAATATCTAATTAAAATATAGGCTATGTGATTATTTAGTTAGTCATGGCATCACAGAACGAATAGAGTCAGCATTGTGGCCGTACTTCCTAAAAACAATATTTGAAAGCTAAATAGTATTTGTCTGATTATTTTGTGAGACTCGGATATCCGCCCAGCCAGAGAGGCATGTGCATGCGCTTGTTTGGTGGTTAGCATAGTCTGAAAATACAGCAGAGTAACTAAGTGACGACATATCAGCTCATAGTTTTATTTTGTTGATGGCTAGGAAGTCGTCAATTAATTTTAATGTCTGTAAAATTGGATTTGTGAGTATAGTAGCGAGGTTCATAGATGTTGGATGTCCCTTTTTTTGCAGTTCCTGGCATATATCTGTATTGGGTATATAATTTATAGGACATAAAATAAATATGTGGTTGAGGTCTTCTATTTGCCCACATTCGCAGTTGGGCGATTCTTTTACCCCTATTTTGTATAGGTAGTTGGCTGTCATACAATGACCGGTTTTCATTCTAACCAGCGTTGTAATGTATTTTCTATTTATGTATGGTAATTTTTTGTACCACTTTGTAGTGGGAAATTCTTGGATTTTAGAATACCAGGATCCTTTTCCTGAGTGACCCTGAATCCAGGCTATTTTAATGTTACTATTGTTTTCATTAGCATCTATCAGTAATTGTTTTGTAGTAGGGGTTATGTGGTCATTATTAGGGTTTATATAGTTTCTATTAAGTTTCTGTAATGCACTTTGGGAATCTGTCAATATTAGGACATCTTTGATATTTTTTTTGAGTGAGTATATAATTCCTTCATATAGCAACCATCTCAGCCGAACATATGTCAAGTTGGTTAGGGAGTCTTGATGAGAAGTTGTATTTGTTTAGAGGGCTGTGGACTCCATATCCCGGACCCCCAGGTATATGTGGATATAATCTTTAAATTTCTCTGTGCTTTCCAGGAATGCATTTTTTATGTTCGGCATACTCTTGCTGAGTTGGAGGTTAACTTTGTTAGGGTTTTTTATTTGGTATTTCCTTTCTGTTTTGAAGCAAGTTAAAGTGTCAGTTTTGTATATATTTTTTAAGTGTGGCTGAGAGTTATAAGCTTGCACTAAGTAGGGTTACATTATATTTTTCTGCTATATCTTCCACTGATATTTCATAAAACAATTTTTGTGTAAATTAGCTATGGCTAGTAGTTCTTTCTTTATCAAATTGTGCTTAAACTCAATACTTACCTTTGGTAGTTAGCCAGTCAATAATTTCTTGTTTTTTTCGAAGATAAAGCTGGTGTGTTGCGCCGTGAATGATAGCTTGCGTTATCTATAACCACTACCGAATCAGCCGGAAGATATCATTTTACCAAAATAGTCTTTGAAAACATCGAAATTCATGTCCTCATAGTAAATCTTTTAAAAATCCCTCTTTGCTTCAAATGTGTACAATGATTAGTCTCCTCCCTATTCCCGAAGACACTTGAATACCCGTCGACAGGCCTTCGATGAAAGCATGGCCGGCACTGGTTATATTTTTGTCTTGTCACAGTATCAAATGAGAAATCACACTTTGTGTAACAGTGAAGAGATTTGCCACACCATACATCATTGCTCCAAGCAACAATCCAATGGCTTGCTTATTCTGGTGTCATATTGTGGATGGTACTTGAATCACAATTATTGCAAAAATTCTCTTAATAACACTGACTAATTTTAATATTTTGATCTAGATTATAGAAATATACAGTTGAATTAAAAGTTTGTATTTTTTTATAACGATGTACACCAATGGTGTTTACTTCAAATAGAGTTGATGGGACATTTAAAAAGAACCTAGATTTTTACCTGAGTTTGAACAACCATTTTAAAAACAATTTTCAATACTTCTGATTACTCTCTGTATATTAAACACTAGCCACTTGTCAAAAATTATTGAATTGATGATTGAAAGCTAATTAATCCACAAAATATTTATTTGCAAATTAATTAATCCATTTACGAAATATTGACAATTAAAGAATTGGCTAAAAAATATTAATATCCTTAGTTTTTGTCAGGCAATTTAAATCTGTAGCCTCAAATTATGGTACACCACACGGATCAAAGGCCGCGACAAAAGCGAGAGGTATGTCAAAAGCAGACTGTTTTCATGGATATGCAGAGTTGTAGCCGACGGCGAATGAATAATGCACCATTTCTTGGTTTCTCAGGTAAACCACAAACATAAAACAATATCGACCAATATTGTGAGATTTCAGAGATATTTTTACGAGTCAGGGATATAATCTATAATTATACAAACAACATAGTTGTTGTGGATGTAAGGCCTTTTTAATCTGTAAAAAATTTCATAGTTCAAAAAAAATGCACAAGTACTGTGTTCTTTTTCCAATCCCAAACTACTAATCTGTACATCGTTTCTTAATACCCACTCTACTCTATCTAAGGAAGAGCAAATAATGTAATTGATGTTCTAAAATATATGTGATGTTTTAATCTTATGATTAATCTACATTTTGTGCATATCTTACAATGTTCTATGTTAATAAATAAAAACCAATGTTGTTTAACAAGTCTTTTTATTCGGCGCCACAAAACAATTGATAATAATAAATATAAATCTCCATAATAAAAACCAGTATATACACAAAATAATAGCCATATTGCAGAGAGATATGGAAATACCAAAACTCAAAAAAAAGTTTTTAAACATAGTATTTCCTAAGTCTCCCCTAAATTGTAGAACAAATGACAGAAATAGATTTAACTACATATACTAACAAAAAAACTTGTTTTTAAAAAATGCACCACTTGTTAATAAAATGTCATTTTGCTGGCCCAAAAGGTGTTCATGAAAATCAAATATCTAAATTAAGTATTTCTGTCATTCCTTAATAAAATTATACTTTAAAAAAATAATCAAAATATCAAATATAATTAATTGGACTTAATAGTTATTAAAAATGCAGCAAAAAAATTTGATGAACTTAAAAAGGTTGGTACTTAATATTGAGTGAAAAGTTTTAGCTTAAATTTGAAATATTCCCTTTACAAATTTACTGCTGGTCCTACTCTCTTGTGTTTCAAGGGATGGAAGATGGAAATTCCTCTAATGTCGCCCTCCAAATTATGGGCGTACACATCTGATGCTATTTCGTCTAAGCCTATTTCTTTTTCGGCTTTGGCTTTTTTCGTGGCTTCATCGATTTCTACTCTGATTTTAGAATCGATTTCCTGAAAGAATGGGTGTTTATCAATTTCCAAAGTTGCATAAATAGTCAAATATTTACAGAAGAATCCATTTATAGTGTAAACTTACAGGTATAAATTCTTAAACCAATTTAGATTACTATTAATAAAACGTTTTAAGTTTCTGTTTTAATCTGGTATAAGTTACATGAAAAACCCAACACATAAGGGGAAACCATAGGCTTATCTGAGGACCAAAATATTGATAATAAACAACTTACACAAACACTTTTTAGATTGTAACTTTTAAAAGCCATCGACGAAAGAATCTTCATAAGTGCAGCTTATTAAAAAAAAATTCTTAAATATCTTATTCAGTTGAAGGGATATTATGGAAAAAAATCATTTCTTTTCACGCCTTTAATGGCGATATTTCGGAAAATAAAAAATTTTAGGAATTTAGGAAATATAGACAATTGAATTGGAATTTAGGGAATAATGACATTGAAACTCGTAATTATTTTTGAAAGTCATTGATCATGAATTTGTAAAGAAAGTAAAAACCCATTTTACCCACTTTGAAAAATTCAGAAATTGATTTTTAGATAATTATTTTTGAAAAACTTTTAAAAACTCAAACAATTAAAAAAAGAAAAAATACATTTCACCCTTTTAAGAGTGAATTTTAAATAATCCTCTCATATCTCACACCTACATCATAAAAAGAAGGTCTATGCCAAATTTGGATGTTTGCTCTTTAACGATTTTAGAGGTATATGATAAGACAGACAAGTCAGTCATCAGGATTTTTCTTTTATATGTATAGATAGATTTGAACACCCTGGAAATAATAAACTACAATACTTAGCCCCCACGCTCATTTCAATTAAGAATCACTGTCCCCCTACAGAGACTTAATTGATTGTACCCAGAAGTCTCCCATCGAGTCATCTCACCGACTCGGCGTAGTCCGACGCGGGGGAGGGGGGCAGCTACTGGCCTTGGTTGTTTTTTGTATCTGAATTTTACCCGTCTAATATCTGCTGAGCAATATAATTAAACACAGACAGTTATTCTGGCAACGCTAGTCATCACAGGTATGTACCAGCTCTTAGTTAAAATTATGCAAAAACTTGAATTCTTACTCGCCACTTAAACTTTTTTAATAAAATCGGCCTTTCAAGGGGTTTTTTTATGTTTTCCTTCTGATTAAAAAAAAGGAAACATATTCTTTAAAATAAAGTGAACATAACTATGTTTAAGGATTTAAATTAGAAAGAACAAAATAAAACAGCAGCAGTGCAAAAAAAATCAATGATTTGAAATATTTGACTGAATATTATTTTTGGAGTATTTATTTTATTTATTATCAATTAAACTGAATTTTTCATTTACCACACCCCTTTCGCTACCCAGGACCTTGCACACACTTAAAAGAAAAAACACAAAAAAAATGCTGTACTTGGCTAAAATATATTTTTTTGCCCTAGCCATACAATCTCCTCCAAAAAATAGTTGGCAACACAGGGTGGTGCACAAGCATTAGCGCATTTGCATGGAACTGTCACTGCGTCACCACAAGTAAGACAATGTTCTTGAGAATATGAAATTTATCATTGCATTTCAGATGGTTTACCAAAAAATTACCAATTTTTTGGAAGATAAGTTCTTTTAGAGTGTTATTTAATTAGTTATGTAGGTTTTTAGCGAATTGGTTCCATTTTGCAAGTTGCCCATTAATGATGAGATGAGATGTGATAGACAATATAAACGTAGCAGTGATATTTATGGCTTTTCAACCAGACTACTCAAACAAGTCAAAAATGTCACTTTGACAAAACTTACTAATCAATGCTTTGAAGAGAGCAAATATCCCACTGTACTAGAAAAAACCTTTAATTTCACCAATTTTAAAAAAGGAGACAAAAATTATTTTAAATTATTGTCCTATAGCGTTTTTGCCTGTTGTTTCAAAAGTTATTGAAAAATGCATGTCCAACCAAATTATAAATTTTTTTGAGTCAAATAATATCTTTACCCCCATCAATTTGGTTTCCAGCAGGGAAGAGACACTGTTCAAGGAATTTTTGATCTCTTATCTACTATCACAGACTGTTATGAAAATTTTGAATATAACACTCTCTTGTTTTGTGACCTTAGTAAGGCTTTTGACTGTGTCTCTCATTCTATGCTTAATAAAAAAAGTGTGGCACTAATTGACTCCTACTTAGAAAATCGTCTTCAGGGTGGGGGGTGAATATTCGTCTGAGAAGGCTGTGAGTATCAGAGTTCCCCAAGGATCCATGTTGGGACCAATATTGTTCTTAATTTTCATCAACGATTTACCTTTGGAGATCCGATTCTCGCTACATCCTCTTTGCTGATGATACCAGTCTGTCAGTCACTAGAGTCACCACAGTGTGATGTATGGAGTAAAAGTGTTGAGAGAGTACAGAGAAAATTTTTAAAATATATGTTTTTTTTTTAAATTTGGTTACTATCCGAAATAAGGTTATAACCACTTTAATCTGTTAAATATTTTTGGAAGGCTATCCCTTCAAAATAGACAAATAAAACAATGCCTCTTGTAGTGTGTTCAAGATCTTAACTAATAGAATAGACTGTCCGGATATTCTCTCGCAGCTGCCATTTTTGATAAACAGATCTAGCACAAGACAACAAGACATTTTATGTGGACTTTCCTAAAATAAATGTTGATAAAAATTCACAAGTATATAGAATGTGCAACTATTTTAATATTTATGCTAACGATATAGATATAGAATTGGTGTTAGTAAATTTATTAAACTTATAAATAAAAAATTGTTTGCTTCTCAGACTTGGGATTGAACTTTTTAGTATAGTTAGGGTATTGTTTAGTTTAGTATATTATAACTGAGGTATATGTAACTGGCTTAAATGCTGTAGATGCTTTATTCAATAAATAAATAGAGCTAATATTAATGATGACGAGAAGAGGATAGGAGCGGCACGGACAGGGGTTAAACTCTGGTTTAACATAAACCGACTATTACTCAATAAAGACAAAACAAATAAAATGGGTCTTTACATTAAGAGACACTGTGCAGATACAATCAACAGTCACCGATGTCCGTTTTTTGGGTGTACCACTTGACTCAAAACTCAAGTTGAACATTCACATAGATTTTCTATCTGGTAAGCTTAAGAGTAACCTATTTTTGCTGAGATGTTTGTCTAGGTGTGTTGGACAGGAGATCCTAAAAATGGTGTACTATGGTCTAATTCATTCAGTCATTCTGATAGTGGGGAAGGGCTGCTGATGTGCACAGAGTTTTGGACACCAGCCAAAGTTGATCAGGATTCTAGCAGAACTCAACTTTAGGGAGGACTGTCGACAGGCTTTTATCAACCTGAGGATTCTGACTCTCCCCTGCCAGTTCATAAAGCAGAAAGGGTCAGCTACTGGTGCATTTACCTTATTTCATTAATTTGTCTTATTGATCAAATTGCTTTTTACATAACAAACAATAAATTTTCTCAATATTTTTTAACAAAATATCCTAGAAAAGTCACATTTCATTTACACCTACCTTGATTTCATCGGCAGTTACTAAATTGTGTGAGATTATCTTCTCTTTGAATGAGGTTATTGGATCCCTAGTTTGACGAACTTCTTGAACCTCTTCACGTGTTCTGTAGCTTGTACCAGGATCTGACATTGAGTGACCAGAATATCTAAAAACAAAATAAAAAGCAATTAAAAGGTCATTAGAATTATAAAATTTTATTATATGTTGTATGGGTTTTAATTAATACTTTTTCGATTGGTAAAATGTTCATACCTTATTATCATTGTTGTAAAGTCTATGTATCATTCATTTAAAAAAATACAAGAAATGCAAACAATTTCATTTAGTAAACACATAAAAATAGTTTTTATTCTCTTTTTAAAAGTACATTTGTGAATATCCCCAAAGAAAATACCTTCTCCTTTGAAATTGAGATTTTTTCAATGACTATATTCACTTACATAGATCGAAAGCTTACGCGAATTTGGTCAAATAAGACTGGTGAAGAACCTCGGCTTCTTTCTATTTTATGACATGTCCAGTCTAATGCTATATTGAGTAGATACAGCAGACTGTACAATTTACATATTTCTTATACTTATACATTGTTAACATTCCTTAAGCCTAGTGGATATGTGATTCCATTTTAACATGGTCTAGTCCCAAGAACAATGATTTCTTATTTGACTATATCCACTCTTGAATTCTTAAGAAAATAAGTGTTTAATATTTTTTCCTTTTTTTTAGAATTTTTGTTTGCACTAGTTACTTAAGAAAGGATTAAATACTACCCCACTTACCTATATGTTTGAGCTTCAATAATAATAGGTCCATTTCCAGAAGCACAATGATTAACAGCCAATCTGGCAGCTTGTCTGACAGCTAATACATCCATACCATCCACCCAAATGCCAGGAACATAATCACCACGGGTGTAATATTCTGTACTTGCAGCAGCTCTTACTGCACTGGTTCCCATACCTAAACAAAAATATGTAGATCTTAAAAGGATATTGGGAGTAATTTTAAAATTTATCGACTTTTCAATATAATATTAACTGACAAAGAACAAGAGGTCCTGGTTAAAAGTATAGGGTATGTGGTTATATTTAAAAGTTTTATGGTTCTACTTAAACTACCAAGATTTGCTAAAAAAACAAATAAATGATAAATAGAAAATGAAAAAAACAAGCATCAACTGTGTTATTTTAAATAGAACACCCAATATAATATTATTTCATTGAATGGGCCTCTTCTTCTTGAGTTTAGATATTCAGGTTTTGATACCTTTATCTTTAAAGACACCCAATAAATCTGACACAAATCCTGCTATAAGAAGTAACACATTCCCATTGGAAGCAAGTCCATTATGCAGTAGAACATTTTCCATATCTCTCTAACATATTACCTCTTGTTTTTTTTCAATTTTCTCAGCTGTCTTTAAAGACAAGAATATCAAACCTACCAAAAAAAAGTTTATCTTTTCGTTTATTGAAAGCCATTCCATTATAAAATCTAGTTAAATTTTTTTTTTAAATGACGACGCGCTACACCATATTTTGTATTTGGCTGATCATCCAGCTTGTTCACTAGACTAATTAGCATTCTCTTCGTGACCCAGATCAACGGATCACACTGCAGATATCATGTGATTTATAAGCAGCAGAAGTTTTAATTTTTATCAAAACTTATACTCATTTATTAAGTGAAAACTGTGAAACTATTATTTTTCTGCTCTCATGATTATTCTTATTCTTGCTGGTTAATTATTTACTTACCATATCCATTATTTTCACACACAAATATACAGGGGACGTTCCACAATTTGGCCATGTTGTAAACCTCAAATACTTGACCTTGGTTTGCAGCACCATCCCCATATAAGGCGACACATACTCCATCAGTGTTTTTGTACTGAGCAGCTAAGGCAATACCAACCCCAAGAGGCACCTACAAGTGGGTCTTTCTGATAAAAAGATTCTGCTAAATGTCTTAATGGGAATTTAAATAATTTGGAACATCATTCAAACATATTGTCATTGTCAAGCAAAAATGTACAAGTGCAAAAGAAGAAATAAAAAACACCAGGAACCCAAATAAGAACCCCAGAGCACATTAGAAGTAGCAATAAATCCCCTGGATAAATAGTTGCCAACTCTAACTTGCTGAAAACATTTAAGCAGAAATCGCATCAGAAGTTAATTTTTTTAGGGACTTAAGTTATACAAATAATAAACACTAAATTATTGAAAAATTCTTTAAAAAATATTTTAACAGAAAAATTCTTTTACACCTCACAAGTATTTTATATGACAGCTTGTGATAGTCCAATTTATTGTTATATTTCTGTAATTTTTGCTGTTTTATTTTGAGATCTCTAATTTGTTGATATACATAGGATATTGTAATTTTAGCCGTTCATGTAAAATTACATATCATAAGAACATAGTATTTTTAACCTTATATAATTATTGTGTTGTTAAGCTATCTCAGTTGTTAAGCATAACCAGAGGGGGATAGGCAAAGACTAATCCCTGGTAAAAAATTTCCTTAAAAATTAAAATATGTATATATTGGGAAAAAATATGAAATTTCAACCCCTGCACAAAGAAAATGAGGCCTGTCAAAAATTTAGTTCTGGCTTCGGCCTTGGACTAACTTTGTCAAATGGTTTATTGAAATCCTGACTTCAGTGCCAGCAGGTATCACACCATGAATGTAATTAGTTTAAAGAAACAGGTTTTTGGACACCAACAAATCAGAAACAAACTCATGTTGCTGGGCCACATCTTTCCAAAGTTTTACCAATAATGTAGTGTGTTGTTAAATGTACGGTAATTTTTTTTTCAAATCAACTTTAAATATAGATTTTAGACACCAACAAACCCATGTTGCTGGCCCAAATCTTTCCAAAAGTGACCAGATATTTTTCCAATCATGTAGTGTGTTGTTAAAATGTATGGTAATTTTTTTCCACGTCAACTTTAAACAGAGATGCCCAGTAAGTTATAAATCAAGAACAAGGAAGGACCAAGGAACAAAAGCTACATATAGCCAATTTTGACTTAACAAGAAAAAGTCATGGATAATTAAGCTTAGGGCATTATAGGACATGTTCCAGACAGGGAGCATAATATTATTGTAGTGATGTTGATGTACCTTGAAATACAATAACCAAATTTCCTTTCCCTATCTTTATATTGATTGAAACAAATATTCAAAACTAAATATTTTTATTCAGTTGTGAAAAAACAAAAAAGAAATTTGTATATCATTCTAAACACAACAAATAATCTGAACACATTTAATGATTGTTACAATGATATGTCAAAATATATGTGTATATATAGTAATTATTTATTTATTTATTAACAAACTTAATGGTTTATGTAAGAATAATAAAGCTGCAAGAGTAAAAGTAAATTAAGAATACAATATCAGAAATTCTTGGAAATCAAATTAACCCATCTGATCATCAAGATACCCAGGATACAAGCACAAGCCTTATTATTTCTTCATATGTTTATAAATGAGAGCATTTTAATACAGAGCAAAAAAAAATTGTAACAAAAACCTGCTGGCAAACCTAACTTAAATTTTTAATAAATCAAGAAAAATAAATTGATGTTTTAACAAAAATCTCTCATTATAAATAATCTAAAAATTAAAAATATCTCTTAAGGAAATGTCACCAAAGGTTAACAAAATATTAAAAAGGTCACACTCACTAATGTATTATTAGCACAAAACATTTGATTAAGTTTACCCAAGTCAAAACAGAACCAGTCTTAAAGGACTTTAAAAGAAATCTACTCACTTTATATTTTTTAAATTTATTAATAATTATAAACATTCACTATGGAAATGTAAAATTCCAAATGGTTAGCGCATAAGTCCTCTAATTATAAGTAATATGAAAAATTTGTGTCAGCAATATAAACATACTACTGATTTAATTAACTTCAAATTTAGACCCCAAGAAAATAAAAACAATTACTGAAGTAGCAAATAAGTGAATATTACAATATGTTTTTATGTTATTTATAACTATTATTATTCTGAAATTTATCAAAAACATTTGGACGAATGAAAGCACTAAGCTAAACTTAATAGAATTATTTATACTAAACTTACCTGAGCTCCCACAATACCATTTCCACCATAGAAATTTTCACAATACATATGCATAGAACCTCCTTTACCCCTAGCAGAACCTGTCTGCCTACCTGTTAATTCAGATAGTACTCCAACTGGAGGAACTCCCATGATGTAAGTCCAGCCGTGTGCTCTATAAGCAGTAATTACACTATCATGTGCACGAAGGGCGTGCTTAAATCCTACTGCAACAGCTTCCTAAATAATATATAAAATAATAAGTACTTAAAAAATCAGTTTTAAAAACTTAGGACATGCAATTGATACCCTTCTTAATTAATGATAAAATCTACTTGCCTGACCAGAATAGAGATGACAAAAACCTCTAATAATTTTTTCCTTGTACAAGTTTCCTGCAGAGGTTTCCATCCTACGAATTGTGTGCATCTGGGTGTACATTAAAAGAGCTTCATCTCTAGTCAACGTTACATGAGTGGAAGGACCTTCTGCAAGCTTATGCAGCCTAAAGGGCTAATACAATAAAATTTAAAGTTAATTATTGTATTAATTATTTGGTCATATTTATTTACATTTTGAGAATTAGACAAAAAAATCTACCTGAGTTTCAAACTGACTTTCACCAACAGTATGTCCAGATCCATTCCGACTTATAAGTCCTAGAGCTTTCTGAAATGGGAAAAAACTGGTGTTATGTGTTATTTGTTGATATAACCTCAAATATTATGTAATATGGCTACAGCTACTCCAAAAATGGGAAAAACATATTACGTTTAAATACTGAGACACTCTTTTAGCCATGGGGTATCCAAGTGAGCACCTTTTTCATAAAATACTGTAGGAGGTTATTTTCTGTTAGCATTACAAACCCATTTTAATCTAAAATATGGAAAAATCAGTGCGTTACTCACTTTTGCAGAAATGTTTTTCTTACAAACCGATCTGGCACAAGCAGGCAACATTCTCGAGGAGGTTTATTTCAAGAAACAGGCTTTGAGACTACTGACTACTAAGGAAAGGACCACTTCTACAGTAGTGGCTCCTTTACATAGAGGTCATTTAAAAGAGATTATCAACGATAAACCACATATGAACAGCCGTTGACGTCATAGTGTTTTTAGGTTTTAGGTAAATTTGCATAAGTCTTGAATACGGACTTACTTCTAAGTGAACAGAAGTCCAAATAGTCCAATTGAAATTGCTTATAGGAATGTTGAATTGTCTTCCTGCTTGGAACACAATAGAATTCCAATAAAATTTTAACGTAAAAAGTAATTTACAAAAACGAAACTTAAAAATAAGAACATATTTATGTTACAAAAATGGGTGACAATTTTGACGTTAGAATTAAATAAAACCATTTATAACCTATGTTTCAAAAAAATATCTAAGAAAACACCGAAAAATTCACAAATAAAAATAAAGTTTGACGTAAATAAACCGACACATGTGATGTATCTTGCATTGTGTTTCACGCTTAAAGGTGCATCTACAGTCAATTTTAATTCGAATTTGTTTTCTTGGCACTTGCTGACCAATGGCAACAGAGTTGTGTCATTTACATTATTGGGTTTATGGAGATAAAGCCAACGATCGAAGCAATTAGCAATTAGAATTTTTTTTTGTTAACAAAATTCTTAATATTTTTACACATCCAACTACTTAAAGAATTTAAGTGTTTTTTTGTCGCTGTAATGGAAAACCCTTTAATCAAATATTTTTGAGTTAATTCTGAAGGCATAAACAACTAAAACCAGAACCAAAGAGCATAAAAAAAAGTTACTAATAATATCTATATTTCCAACAAAGTATCTAACAAAACTGGGAAAAATACAGAAATAAAAATTTAGTTCGACGTAAATGAACGGAAATTAATGACGTAACTTTCATTGTGTCCCGTACTTAAAACAACTCTCAAATTTACCATTAAAGCTGTTTTCTCGCGTTGAAATTAGTTGAACCAGGTTATAACAATTTCAAAACAGCTGCATCCTTGCGCTGCCAAATTTAAAACTAAAGTAGGATTAGCCCGTAAAGTTTATTTCGTTTTTATGGCTTTTTATTCATAAAAAATATATAATAATAGGAATTCTACGTAATCATGGCCACTGCGCAAAACAACAAACATGTGGTACATATTTATAAAAGTAGTTAAAGTTCCTAATGGCGGCATGGCATGTCGAACGCCGGTTAAAGTTCTCTTAAGAATTTTTGGAAAAGCTCTCGACCCATACGAAATAATTTCTCACAATAGATTTGCTCTCACAGATGTTCAATAGGATCAAGTCGGATAGTAGACGTATTTAGTGCTCTTTATTGAACAGCCATTTCAACAAATATTTTGTTTCAAATTATGAATTCTCCTCATTCCTAATTAGAAGTATTTGGAAAATCAATAATGACAACTATTTGAAAGTTGGTTTAAGGACGTAAGAGGCGTCAATCAAAAATATTTTCGGAATTCGTAAGTGACTATCTCTATAAATAAGTGAACATAAATTATTTTATTTTTTAAAGCTAAACCAGATTCATTATAAATTACAATATCTTTTTAGCAAATTACGCTTGAATATCCTATTTTCACAGCAGTTTCCTAGGACCTAGACGTATTGTTAAATATAACAAATATTACAGTATAGTTATACAGAATATGCAAAAATTAGGTTCAATTATGCTATACATATATATGCGAAACTCTATTTTTTTTAATGGAACGCGCTGTATTTTTAAACCTGTCTTTAATGGTTACTAACTTAAAATGCATTTTAGCATATACAAAATTCATCTTTTATTATAACTGAACTTGTAAAACTTAGTAAACAAATTAGTAATTTCGTTCATTCAATGTCAAATCAAAGAAAATAGCCTCAGAAAATTAATAAGTAAAATCTATTTTAAATTCACGGTCACTGACGGTAAGTATGATAGAATCATATCTAGAACATGCAGAAAATTCCAACTTATTCCAGAGTTCGTTCCGATGAAGGAGAAAAAAATTAGAAGAATTCAAACCAATTATGAAAATTACAGCAGAATAGGCAAGCCAAGAGTCCAGATTAAGCTCGTGACAGGTAACGAAATTTATGTTTTGGGATATTTTTATACCTGCATCTACTTATTGCTCTAAAAAAGGTTTCGTAATTTTATATAAATCTATAGGAAAAACTTTGGAAAGACATTGAATGTATAATCATAAATTTAGAAGCCTTCAAGCTCTTGGGCCTTCCTATCCGTTAAAATTTGTAAATAGATCTGTAAATATATCCTTATGCGTTTACAAAAAGATCCAAACTTAAAAGAAAATATTTGGACCAACAAGTCTCATTTTGCCAAAGAAAGAGGTTTTCGGTATAAGTTCAGTTTTAATATATTTTGTTTGATGATGCACGATGAAATAAGATCTGTTTTCAACGACATAAATCTAACTCCACAAAAATATATCCAGATATTGTGGACTACAGTCTCAGACTTCTTTGATGAATTACTTGGAGACTGTTTGTTATCAATTAGATGGTGCATCAGCTCACTTTACCAACGAAGTCAGTGCAGAACTTATTGCTACCTTTGAAGACGATTCGTCGAGCCGGTTCATGGAATTGACCTCCTCGGTCTCCAGACCTCACGCCCATTGAATTTTTTTCTTTAGGGTAAGTTAAAAAGTATAGTTTGACAGACGCCTGTTAATACAAAAGATGAAATTCAAAATCAGACCTGAAACGCACTTTTAGCATTAGAAAGCATAGAACTCAAAAGCAACAACTGGTTATGAAAAACGTCGGATAGTAACTCCAATTTTACACGGTCTAATCCCAAGAACCACGATTTCCTAAGTGACTATTGACGTGAAACCTTCCGTTCTATTTAGCTAACCTCTATGGGGAGGAAACCAAGAAGGATGCCCAACATTTTTGGCGATCTGGCAAGAAGAAGTTTCTATGCCAGTTGGCTTTCTTCTTAGATGGCGAGATGAGGATGTAATACCGAAATCACTACAGGTGAAACGTCACGTTACTTAAGGCAATACGTCGGGATTTAGATACAAATGCCCGTAAACTGCTAAATTGACCTTAAATTAGCTGTTAGACTTGAAGGAGCAATATTTTCAACTTTGGACGTCACCAATCCACAGGCAGAAAAAATCTATCAAGAAGTTACACTTAAGCAACAAAAGAATTTTGAAGTTCAAGGTCTCTTTAACAGCAAAAGTCCAGTGAAACCTCCGCAGAATACAGTTATCAACTTGTCGTCGAAGCCGCTAACCGAACCAGAACATCCCGTCCTTTCCAAAGGCCACAATTTCGCAGTACCGAGTAACATTCCCGTAGAAGACATAATATCCTCCGTTGAAGCCGCAATCAGAAAATTGCCAATGGAGCAAGCCGATGAAGTCAGACATGTGGCAACAAAGATCATTAAGAATTCAGAACCACCGAAGTCGAATCTAGACGCAGCCGAAAAAACTGCGATGAAGACCTTAAATGGAAACACAGATATTCTGGTCCTTCGAGCAAATAAAGGCAACGGCACATTCGTCATGGACAGAACGGAATACGTTTTGCAGGCAGACCCTAAAAGTAGAATAGCATCACCAATGTGATTAACACATCTAGTCTACCACCAGCGGAAAAGAAATCATTAAAACCAAGATCCCCCGGTTTTACGATCTTTCCAAGATATAGAAGAACAATGTACCACTTCGACCAATCGTCAGAGCAACAGACTCGCCCACATACAAACTAGGTAAATATCTATTAAATTTTTTAAATTAATTTACAGGCAAAATAGATTATTTTATAAAAACAATGCACAATTCTTAGAAATACTTAAAACAATCCACTTGGTGCCCGAAGATATTTTGGTCAGTTCAGTGGCAGCTATGGGACCCAAGGATGGACATATGGGGGATGGGGGGAGCGTCCGCCCTCCAATATTTTGTTGTTTATACTCTGTTGGCAAAGTCTTATGCCTTCTTAGAATTATTTCATTTGGACAAACAATTTTGTTTAAAGCCTGAGAGTTAGAAATCAAAATAATAGCTACACAAAACTAAGGGCATTTTTTTTTTAGTTCTCAGTTGGGTTTTTCCTCAATTGTCCCCCCCCCCCACATTATTTTCTCTTCGGTGTGTCCCTGATGGGACCTTCTCTATCACCTGTGGCAGCGGATATCTTTATGGAGGCCTTTTTGAGTATACTTTGCCTCAAGCTTGATAAAAACTGAAAAGTTACCTTTTCCCTCAAAGAAGGAGAGAATAATAATATATTAGGTTTCTCGGTGTCTATTACGAGAATAGATCGACCTGGAAAAATCATATTAACCAACTGACAGGTAAGCTGGCATCCTTACTGTTTTTGCTACGTAGAATTGCGGAAAGGAGGTGATCCGAATTGAATGTATGGGCCTTTTCTAGTTCAAAATATTGTGGTGGGGAAATCAACTGAATAGCTAATGGTATTTATGATATAGAAAAAGGCAATCAGGATTATGGGAGAAAAGACCTCAGCAGATAGTTGCAGATTTTATAGAATATAGATTGCTCACATTTACTAATGCCTAAATAGTAAGTATGGGATGGGTACATAATGGTGATGATTTATTACTACCTCAACATCGGCTTATCCTAACATACAAAAGTATGTTAACTTACTTTTAAACTCGACAATTCCGTGCTGGGTGAAATAAAGACTCTACCAATACCAACCAATAAATTTAAAAGTAAAATAAAAAATTAATTTTGGAGGAGTCTCCAAGTACTATTGAAGAATTTTTGTCTTTCTATTTTATTTTTTGTTTGTTCTTATTAACCATATTGTAATACGTATT